>JACEFZ010026731.1:12500-92500 GCA_014155875.1 Cepaea nemoralis
TCTTCCTCTTGCTCGCTTGCCCTCAACCTCGTATTCTAGTATGGTTGTTATAAGAGTATCATGTCTTTTATTACGTGGCCGAAATATTTCACTTGCCTCGTCTTTATTTTTTTCATCGACTCTCTCTTCTGATTATGTGGTTGTTTCGGGATTTGAAATTTAAATATTGAGCACAACCCACCACTGGCAACGCCGATCGCATACTGTTATGAACCTAAGGCCTATCCACGTCAATATCTCTTCATTTCCAGGTTTACCACACAATTATTCTAAGTCAAGGGATGTAACCGATGTTATTACAATTTTGTTGTATGTATTTACTGAATTATATCCCCTTGTCCAGTATAATGAAACAGTTTCTTTGTGCCTTCAAATTATTAACAAGTATGAATGGCTGTGGAACGTACAATATGATGTCCTCTTTTGTATTTGGAATTACTTTTACAGCTAACGGAACATGCAAACATGACATTGAGACTACGTATAGTGCAGATATTGGTAATCGCATAACAGATACCCACATTTGCTGCAATGTTTAGACCGCCCTATATACTGTGTGTCGTGGGCTGGGGGTATGTTGTTTGATTCATATATGTGCAGTGGATATAAGTAGGCCTGGGGTATGTTGTTTGATTCATACATGTGCAGTGGATACAAGACAGTCACGTAGAATTGGCGCAATGTTACACCTACAGCCAGGACAAGCATTACGTATGTTATTATAAAACAAAAGTGTGATGCATATCCTTTACAGGATGTCGCAGTCAATCCCAGCATATGCTTGGTGTTTGTGATTTCTGAGCAAGCTAACGTTCAGTATTTCTCATTGCTTTCGGAACGGCCGACACTCATATCATTTTATGAAAACCAACGTAAGGCGATCTGCTGCTAAATCGCCCACAGCTGTGTTTCAAACGCGCAATGCGGTATTTCAAATTGGGCCCGTAATTTCTTCGCCACAGATCCTGACTATTGGTAGAGATTCGAGAAATTGCCGAACAATGGATATTTACTGCATTTATTATAGTGTCGAATGAGGGAGCATACGGCAAACCTCTTCCTGTTTATACTACGGGCAATTAAATCAAATAGCCACAATCTGCCTATTTATTGCTTGTATTTGTTCTACTCAGACAAACATTCCCAGGAAGCCGCTGTAGCCCAGATGTTTGTGTCCTGTAGCACCGTCCTGCTATGGTTCAATGATGTGATAGAGTCAACACAGTTTGTATGTCCAGAGTAAGGAGGAAGAGGCGGCCAGTCTTTCCCTCGCTGTGAAGCTCGACGAGCCTAACCGTCGAAACCACCCCTAGTCTTTCCCTCATTGGGACACTCGACAAACTTAACCGTCGAATCCCTCCAATCCCTCCCTCCCCCAGTCTTTACCTCACTGTGACACTCGATGAACCTAACCGTTCAATACCCCCCCCCCCCCCTCCAGTCTTTCTCTCATTGTGACACTCGACAAACCTAATCGTCGAACCCACCCAGTCTTTACCTCACTGTGACACTCCACGAACCTAACTAGCCGTCGAACACCCCCCCCCCCCTCCCCCAAGTCTTTCACTCACTATTAGCCTCGATGAACCTAACCGTCAAACCCCCCAACCCCCTTCCCCCAGTCTTTCCCTCGCTGTGACACTTGACGAACCTAATCGTCGAACCCGCTCAGTCTTTACCTCACTGTGACACTTGACGAACCTAACCGTCGAACCCGCTCAGTCTTTACCTCACTGTGACACTTGACGAACCTAATCGTCGAACCCGCTCAGTCTTTACCTCACTGTGACACTCGATGAACCTAACCGTCGAACCCGCTCAGTCTTTCCCTCGCTGTGACACTCGATAAACCTAACCGTCGAACCCGCTCAGTCTTTACCTCACTGCTGGAACCTAACTAACTGTCGAACACCCCCCTCCCCCCAGTCTTTCCCTCTCTGTGACACTCGACGAACCTAACCGTTTGACCGTGCGCATTACATTACCAGCGGATGTTGATATTTATTTCGCTAGCGCGCCCGTCAAATAGAACAGTGGCCAGTACGTTTGTCGGTCATACAATTGGTGTTGTGTTCAAATCGCCATGGAGACGGAATTTATAATTTGACCTTGACTTTCAAAATGGTTTCCAGGAAATGTCCTTGAAAATGAAATGAAAGCAACTGGCATCACAAACAGGGTGTCCACTAGTCTATACAAATATGAGCATGACATCACCTACCCGATATTCCTCAAAATGTAAAAAAAAAAAAAAAAAAAAAAAAATCAACAAGAAGACAAACTTACATGCTTGCTTACAACAGCGAACATCAACATCAACAATAAAACTAAATTTCCACAAGGAAAGACAAGAGTCAAGTCAACAGAGAAGAAGGAGGAGAAAGACACCAGAGCCGGGAACATCGACTCAAAAACAGTCCGTTGGGTTGTCAAGCGGATCCAAATGGAGCTGACAAACGAAGAAATCCTGAAGCAGCTCCGAGAAGAGATTCTTCACATCCGATTCATGAAGGCGGAGCGACTCCTCACCTACTCAAAGATACCTACAACCTTGGCAGTGGTGACGTCGGAGAGCAGCGAAATGCCGACCACAGTATCTATCATCAAGATAATACAACAGCCCAGAGAGATTCATCCCAAGAGTCAATCAACGTTCAAGATGCCAGAGGGCCGGCCACAGAAGAGCAACATGCCACAGTAAAACGGAAATCTGTCGATACTGCTCCGATCACCACGCCTTCAATGAGTGTCCGCTGGCCAAGCTGGACATGGAATTCCGAGCACCCAACAACAAAAGAAAGTGCGCCAACTGCCAGGGCAAGCACGGAGCAAGATACTTGGGCTGTCCGTGCCTGCATCGACTCAGAGACGTGTTAAAGTTTGCCATCAACACAAAGACACCATACAACGAAGCAAGGCGGAGGTGCGAGACAGCCACAAGCATCTTACATGCGGAAAAAGCTCAACTGCAAGACTAGATAGATGAGCTAAAGAAACAAATCAAGCTACTCCAAACACCGGCACCGACCAGCGACAACGAAAAGCTGCTGACTGAAATACAGGAGATACAGCGAAACATCAAGCAAGAAGTGGAACAAATGGCACAGACGGCAAAGAAGAATGAAGAGATTCTACGGGACATCAAAGTGGAGAGAGAAATGCTAAAAAGAGAATTAACTCAAAGCAAACCAGCTAAAGCCAAGGAAACGATCACAAAATAGCCGCAAGATGAAATCCAACAAAAGGCCGCTATATTACAGGACTACATCAACGTGCCTGAGTCCAAGAGGAAACCGTATACCACGAGACCACTGGAGAAATATAGGGGAGGAGAGTGGCGGCGGCACAGATTACACTGCTCCAATGACAATCGAAGAGTTTCTAGCGTTGGGTAGAATGAATGAACTCGAGCTAGCAGAATGGGAGAGGAAAAAAGAAAGCAGGTCTCTCGAAATGGACAAAAGGCGCGAAAGAATCAACAGGGAGAGGAAAGAGATATTGCGCAAACAAGAAAATGAAACCGTCGAGAAGATCCTACATAAAATACACAAAAAAGAAGGCAAAAAACCAAATAAAAAGTCCTTTTAAGGACTGCAACCAGCCAGGCCAGAGGAACCAGCAGCCGTCACCAACAACAGACACCAGCAGAGGAGACGGTTCCTTCTAAGGACTACAGCAGTCAAGTCAGACGAGCCAGGAACCTGCACCAATAAGAAAACCACAATAGGAGACAGGCACAAAGGATAGCCGCCGACCGTCCCCTAGCTGACGTCACAGACACAAACCAACACAACCAGTCCGAGAAAGGACTCACTCGTAAGAGAGCACAAGACAAGAATTAGGGTGAATGAACCCACATAAGCCACGGACCTCAACAATAACCACAGCTGAAGAGGCAGGTTGACCGAGGCCGAATTTGGAAGTTTTGTTTTGAAAATTGGAATTGGACAAGGAAAGAACCTACTCATACCTGAAAATGTATATAATACTAGAAAATGCTTCGGGCGCCGAGGAGTAGATCTCTAGACATGCGAATTACTATGATGATTAGTTTATACAACGTTTTGTCCCAATGGAGGGGAAGATAGTCTTGTTTTATATAAACCCCGACACTGACCCACCAGAGGAGACCAAGCAAGCACTGTTTCCGCTGTGATTACGCCTATCGAGGATTTAAACTGCAAGTGTGTCACAACTAGTCATTGCTATTGAGATATAAAGTCAACGCCCGGGTCTTATACTCACAGCCTGGAGAGCATGCTCGGAATAAGCGTGTTACCTACAAGGATAGCGCCAATTCATTAAACTATTCCGCCTTGTGTCTTCCATTTGAGCATTGGCTGTCAACCAGCTCTCGCCAAACCGTCTTAACCTTTGCTACTTCTGCAAATCCTTCCGAGTTCTTCCCATATAATAACCCCAAACCCTAATCTGATAATATGTCATTTATTCTAGCACATGTTCTGTTTTTCAAGTACATACATTGTTCTAGCATACCAAAAGCCAAATATAGTGGTTTTCCTATGTGAAGGAAGGTCATTCGGTGTTCCAGACTTCTTGTGGCTTTCTCATGCCATAATACTTCACGAAAAACCATCCTTCATCTTGGTTGGCTGAATTGTTCTTGAATCATCGTTAGATTTATTCATGGTTGGTTCAATATTACAACTAACATTATCTACCGAATGGGGTAGCCTAGATCTGCACCAACCTTCCCAAGTCGCCACTTGCTTTGTCTCTTCCATCATGGTAACCTACGACCCATAACTGAGGTATGAGTTAATATTGTGATACAATCACGGCACACCGCGTTGAATGGTCAGCAACGTTTCTAACGGACTCTTTGACTCAACAAATTTCCAGGACTTTCTGAAAATGATTTCGTGCCCAGTTTATGAGACATATCATTTATTGTTACCAATAATTCTCTAAATGACACTGTCATATATCCTTTAATAGATGTTACTCTTTCTAGCTCCATAATAAGTGCTGTTTCTCTCTCCTAGAAGGGATAATGTTACATTCGTCAGATGCCAGCATTGTCGTCCCTTCCTATCTGGCCACACATATTCTACGATGTTAATAATTAATTTGTCCATGTATTGTTTGCTATCTTCTACTGTATCTATATTCTCATGGCACTAACATTCCATGACCCAATCTTAAGTGTTGTTAATCTTCTGAACTGCAGTCACCTGGTTTACCTGACATCCCCTGCCGGGCAAGGCAGCTCACAAGTTCGCCCGAGACACGAGGGGAAGATCAGGAGACCTTAAATTAAAACCTTAAATCCATTAGAATGTCAATATTTTGTGGACAATTATGTCGAGACATAATCTTGAAAACAGTGGCAACTTGCGTTAATGAATAAAATATAACAAGCCGAAGCCACAGAGATAAATATCTGGATAGCTAGGCCACACACAAATAATCCTGCCAAATATGAAGAAATTCACAGAAAAGTCAGAATATTATGTAAGGAGGCAAATGAAGCATGGCTTGAGAAAAACTGCATAGAGATTGAAAAACAACACAACAGTAAAATTACCAAACTAATGCACAAAAGAATTCAGGAGCTTACTAATCAAAGAACACATACATCAGCAGGCTACCGGAAGACAAAAGATGGAAAACTCATAATAGAAAAAGGTCAGATTTTACATTTACGGTTAGATTATGTGAAAAACTTGTATGATGATAACAGAGAAGAACAGTATAATATTCAAAATTTTAATGAAGGACCATCAATCAATCAATCAATCATAAATTTTGAAGATGGAGGTTCAAAATGCTCTTAACCATATGAAATCTGGCAAGACCCCCGGTTCAGACAGCATCACAACAGAAATGATTAATGCTTTGGAAGAACATGGAATAGATAAAGTTACCATAATGCTGAATACGATATATGATACTGGAAATATACCTCATGAATTATGTAACACTGTATTTATTGCAATTCCAAAGAAATCAGGAGCCTTGGAATGTTAACAACATCGAACAATTAGTATAATGAGTCACATCAAGAAGATTTTGCAAAGAATTATCATGCAAAGAGTTAGGAGGAAAATACAACCTGAAATAGGAGAAGAACAATGCGGGTTTGTAGAAGGCAAGGGTACAGTAAATGCCGTGTATATACTGAGAACAGTAATTGAACGTTCTATAGAAGTAAACAAAGATCTACACCTTTGCTTTATTGACTACACAAAGGCTTTCGATAAAGTGAGACATGTCGACATGATAAGGATGCTTGAAGATCTACACATTGATGGAAAAGACCTTAGACTTGTGAGAAACATATATTGGAAACAACAAGCTGCCATAAGAGTTGATAATGAAGTAAGCCAATATCAGCCTATTAAGAGAGGTGTGAGACAGGGATGTGTATTGTCTCCAGATCATTTCTTCCCTGTAAAGTGAAAATACTTTCAGAAATATAGAAGATATTGAAGATGTCAGCATTGGGAGACGATGCATCAATAACATTAGATATGCAGATGATACAGTCTTGATTGCAGACAATGAACACGACCTGCACAATTTAGTAGATGCGGTTTTTGCACACAGTGAACAATTAAGGTTAGAATTGAATTGTAAGAAGACAGATTATGGTCGTCACAGGGAAGAAGGAAATACCACAATGTAATATACACGTAAATGGGCATATTCTTAAACAAGTGAATGGGTACAGTTATCTCGGAACAGTCATAACATCAGATGAGAAATGTCTTGACGAAATTAGAACAAGAATTGCCGCTGCGAAGGTAGCCTTTTGCAAGATGAGAAACATACTGACCAATAAAAAAATATAAACTGAAACGAGAAAAGTAGTGTTGCAGTGCTACCAGGAACCCATACTTTCGTATGGATGTTAAGCATGGACAATGAGTAGACAAGCTGAAAAAGACCTGATGGCTGTGGAAATGTGGTTTCTGAGGAAAAAGCAAAGAATACCGTGCATAGACAGAAAAACCAATAAACATGTCCTCCAAGAAACAAATGAAGATCGTAAACTGATTAGAGTCATTAGACGTAGGTAGTAAAAATCTTTTGGACATGTTATGAGTAGAAATCAATTGGAGAAACTTGGTGACAACTGGCAATATCGACGGGAAGAGACCAAGGGAAGCCCGAGAAGTAAATACCTGGATGACTTCGCCACGTAGCATAGTCGAGACAGAAATACGGAGCAGCTCCACGACTAAGGTGATCGAGTCAGATGGCAAAACATGACCGCCCATGATGGATGGATGGATTGGCGACATGATATTATCAGGGCAAGAGCGCAGGCATGTCCCAAGACTGATAGTTAAATGAGATGACGAACCATGATCACGCATGGTTAACGACATGGCACATGATGATAATATTGGCAATGACGATGATTGTATGAGGCGCTGTGGCTTGCCCAGTGGTTACTTATTCAAATCCCTGTGGAAAACGAATGGACACCAAAGGAGCGGGTTTCAAATGAACTTCTGAAAGAAGTGATAGGAGTTGCAATAACCATGCCATTGTCTTGTAACCTGTCAATATTGTTATTAAGGATGTCAAGAGTGTTAATCGCGAGACACGGCGGTGCAGACGAATACATATTTGTGATACAAGTTAATATTGGGCCCTTCTACATATTTACAGATGGACAGAGCTTACTGCGTAAGGCCTACACTTTGATAGACCAATCAGCTCTCGGCGGACGCTGTGGTTAGTATCACATTGGTCGCGGAGGTCAACGTGGCCGAATGGGTAAGAGCATATGCTCTTAAACTCCGGTGTGCTGGTGCCAAGGTAGCGGGTTCAACCCGTACACCGGTCAGCTGGACTAAGTTGTTGATTAATCGTCCTTGACTTGGGGATGTAAATTACAAGTATCTCAGAAGTTGGAATGGATTCGCCTGAAACGTAATAGGGAAAGCTACTCTACATGCAAACATCACTCCCAAGTAGTGGCAACTATAAGAAGCAGAGGCACTGTATGGACTACGCTTGAGTTCAAAGCGTGCGAAAAAGAAGACACTGATCGCCTTTGTTTCCCAAGATATTTCCAGTCAGATTAGGTTGACCTGGAATTCGAGGTCACTTAAAAAAATCACTGTCATGATAGACGCAACTCTTAATCCCGCATACCACGTTCCAAACACATCTGCCTGCTATTTGGCAGCAGACATCATTGTGTTGGTTTTTATACAAAGGTATGAGTGCCGGTCGTTCAGAAGGCAACGAAAAACTACTGAACGTAAACCTTGCTAAGAAATTAAAAAACAAAACAAAACAGCCAAACATTTCTGGGGTAGACTGCGACGACTGATAAAAGGATATGCAACTAACGATTGTACCCCATGAGATGGAGTAAAACCCATGCCCACCAGCTGGCGAGCGTCTAGCCACGGCGCTGTCGCCACCTCGGTCTGTATCATGTAAACTATTTATCGCTGACGGCGTGAGGGCCCTTGATCCACAGTTTATGGCCAAGCCGAGAGAGATGTTTGTGCAAGGACACCCGAGTCAACAGCGCATTAACTTTGCAATCTTCTGGCTAGCGCCTTTCCATTCAAACTAAGTGCGTTACAGCGATGTGTTCAAACTTCTTCCTTGTTTGTTCAGCTGCTGGATTTTTCGTCCAAACTTTGGATATCTGAGAAAGCTAATTTGTGTTTTTTCTCTGTTTATCTAGAAAATGTTACGTGTTGATTTATGAGAATGGTTCCATTTCCTCGTCACTATACTTCATTTATTTTTGTTACTTCAGATGTACACACTTCATAATCTGGTTTTCATGCGTATGTCACTCTGTGGCTTTGTACACTTCTTTTAGATTTGTCTCTTTGCTTCTCTCTCATGCTTTATACCCATTCCTTTATTCCCTTCGTTCCGTTCATTGTATATGTTTGTACTCGTGTTTTCGAAATCTTTTCATTTATTACAGCTAATTTCATATGGTTTCCCAATTTGTTTTTCATCAACCGTATTTCTACTTGTTGAGTTGTTGTTTTTTCTTCACTTCTTTATTTTTCATATTGTCTTTATCTTGTTTCCACTTTCATGTTTCTTAATCATATTCATATTTATTCTTTTTTCTTCTTCGGTGTTGTCTTACTTTAAAGCGTTTTTGTTTTAAACATTAATAAAACATAAAGTTGAATTATGTTAAGAAAGCAAGATTAAAGATAAAAGTAGTTTAAAATAATCTTACTCGGATATAGCAACAGTTAAAGGTCACTAAAACAAAGTAGATATTGAATTACGGTTGGCAAAAAGCCAATGAAAAATTGACATTTGAAAAATTCCTGCAAGTAGAAGAAAATGTCGCGGGAGAGTCTTAACGTTGGAAAATTGCGCTAACAATTAATTCTTCATTATTTGCGTGTCATACACGACCACCTCCCCCTTGTCCATAGGCAAAATTCCACCAAGAGGCGCCTTCCCTGCTAGCCTATCAGCCTGTTCATTCCCTCGTACACCCGCATGGCCAGGGCAAAATATCCATACAATTCTCACGATCTGTGACCTCTGAAACGACGAGAGCCATTCCAAACGAAACATTCCTTTCTCCACCTTGCTAAGCATACTCTCAACACATACATTCATCTACGTATACATACGAGAGAAAGTTATTAAGTAACAGTCGTTTTATTATAAATTTCATGGATGAGTGTGGCCAAGTAAACCCTTATTTTCAGGACACAAGCTCGCTTGGAGAGTTGTTTGAGTCAGGGTAGATTGTATGAATAGGCAGAAAGATGCATTGGAGACACCATACTCTTTGTCTTCGTTTACGAAAAACATTCAATCCTCTGGGAAAGTCATGATGACCATCTTTTGATATATCAAGGGCCCTACATTGGTGCATAGCCGGCTCCGTGGCGAAGAGGCTACGAACGTAGTTCTTTATTCCGCATATGCACGTCCGAAACACAGTAGTGGACGATTTGGCAGTAGATCGTATGGCGTTGATTTTTTATACGAAGTGGTATGGGTACCAGTCGTTTAAAAAGCAACGGCAAACTACCGAACCTAAACTTACCAAGAGATCACAACAGCAAAAACATGCCGCTATTGACTGCGACGTCCTGTAAAGGACATGAAACTAACATTAAAACAAAAAATATTGGTGCATGGCTAGGTTAGGTAGTGAAACTGTGACTAATGCTCGATACAGTGGCACGTTATTGAGCAAACTGAAGCCCGCGATACTACCGAAACGACGGGGACTTCTCTCGAAGGAGTATTGTTGCTGCACGACAACGCCCGCCCTCATACGGATACGCATATATGGATACACTACGTGCTTTGAAAGCGGAGTTTTTGAAACACCCAGTATAGATTACAGAATAGGGACCTTCGGACTTTCACTGGTCTGGAAAGAATATTTGAGGAGTTAGAGGTTTGAGATGACAACGTGGTAATGGTGGTATGCATAACATGGTTCAATGCCACATCTAAAACCTTTTACTTAGAAGACATAAACAAACTAGCTAGTGGACAGGTGGACCAAGTATGTTGGTCAGGCAGGGGGACTATTTTGAGAAATAACACAAACATAATTTCTGGTACGCACTATTCTAACCAAGTTATTAGTAAAATGTCATTTATTTAATTACTTCCCTCGTGGTTATTATCACTGGATTGATATATTGAAAGAATCCGACGACAAAGATGAGCACGATGATGATGGAAGGACAATGTGAGCTCTGACCTAACGTAAGTGAAAATGGTGAATTGTGAGAGGACAGCATGATGGTAGATAGAGCGGTACGGATTCTCGCGCAAGTTACGTTACTCACGAGAATATACGGGATTACGGAGAAAGACGTTAACTCCTAGGCCATGGATACCGGCCATAGAGCCTTACATGAGCAAAAATACTGTAGAATAAACACACACAACACACACGCAATGGCATGGGTTTATACATATCGTATTACACTATGTGATACATGTTTCAGCAGTTATCAATACGCCTTGCCTGCTGTCATCTGGGGACATCATGAGAAGGGGAAAGCTGGAGTACCTGGTGAAAACGGGAATGTTGGAGGGTAAGAAAGGCAGAGTGAGACAAAGAGAGAAGTTGATGAAAGGTTTTGCACCATGGCATGAAAGAACATATGTATGAGAAAACAACGGCAGTAAGCGGCCCAGAAGGCTGGGACAGCCATCATGGCTAATGCCGCAGGGCAGTGACTGAAAGAAGATAATGCTTTGGATTGTGTTGTTCTTCTCAGGTCTGCATTCTTTATCACGTTTACTTCCAGAAGATGTCACAGAAGAAGCCAAGAAAGTACAATAACAACGCTTGAAAAATGCATGAGATAATGTGCTGCATGTGAAAATATCTGATTAGATGTGCATTCCGTATGCGTCTGTTATGTGTGTGATGTGTATGTATCTATCATGTGTGTGTAATGTGTATGTGTTTATTATATGTGTGCCATGTGTATGTGTCTATTATGTGTGTGTGATGTGAATGTGTCTATTATTATATGCGTGTGATGTGTACGTGTCTATTATGTGTGTGAAGGACTGTATGTGTACTTTGCTTTATGAATGAGGATATACTGTCGTCAAAGACATGGGGAGGCACAGAGAGATAAAGAAAGAAAGAAAGAAAGAGAGAGAGAGAGAGAGAGAGAGAGAGAGAGAGAGAGAGAGAGAGAGAGAGAAATCAAATCAAATCAACTTTATTTTAAAAGGGTCACAAATTGGGTACGCAGGCCCGTCTTTCATTCGGCCCTTCCAATCACTCATCTTTCGTCCATCAAAAGCATTATACATTCACATAGGAGGAAAAAAAAACATTGTGAAATGAATGTGGTAAACATAAACAAGGCAAATTACCATGTTATGAGAGAGAAGAGATGATGAGAGAGTTTATGTCTGATGAGTAAATGTGTGTTAGTGTGGTTGTGAGTGCTTTTTGTGCATGCTAATAAGTGTGTATTTGTGAGTTACTGAGTTGATGTATAACTGTGCGAATTTGTATAAACGATGTATGTGTTTATACGTGTTTGTGTGTCCACTCAGTGTTTGTATTTGTATGTGTGTGTGTGTGTATGTGTGTGTGGGTGTGTGTGTGTGTTTGTGTCTGTATATATATGTGTGTGTGTGGGTGTGTGTGTGGGTGTGTGGGTGTGGGTGTGTATGTGTGTGTGGTGTGTGGGTGTGTGGGTGTGCCCGCCTGCTTGTCTCATAACATGTTATTATGCTTTGTTTATGTTCACAGCATCCATATGATAATGAGTTTTCTTATGTGAATGTGACATGTACAATAGATAATTAATGTACGAAAGACGGGTCTTTGTAAGGGAAGAATGAAAGACAGATTTGCGTGCTCAATTTGTGACCCTTTGAAAATAAAGTTCTTTCCTTCCATATTCGTTTGTAAATCTATATCAGTCCATCAAGTCATCCATCTTTCCCGTTACCGAGTCGTCTGTCTATATTTATCTCCCTGTTTGTATCTTTATCTACATAAATTTCACCCTCTATCGTGTCATCTGTCTACATTTATCTCCCCCATCTATTCATTATCTATCCATCTATCACTTGATCTGTCTACTTTTTTTTATCTTCCTATCTGCTTTTATGTCAACTTCAATCCACCGTTCAATTCATCCACCCGTCTTCTTCTATATATATCAATCTATTCACCTAAAGTACCAAACTGTAAATAAACATGTCATTTTTTAAAAGACACCCCACCATTCTACGTTAGACATGGGCAAAGTTTCCCTCGCAAATTGAATGCTTTCCCCTCTCAAATCACCAGTAATTATGTCCCCTACGCCGGTCTCCATTTTATTTAGAACATCTGTTCGCTTTCATTTCGCGTCATGGCTGCCTTGAGGACAGCAGCAACTGATGGCTAATTTCAAAGAAAACCAGGATAAAAATGGGATTGTAATTTCTGGTTTTGATATTATAACCTGCATGTGCAGTTGACATGTGGGGCTTTGCCAGAATGGGCATTTTATGAGATTTTTATGAGAAAACAAAACATATTCTTTTAATAAGGAGGAAGGGGAAGGCCTTTCAAGATGGGATATGAAACGGCCATATTAAAAATATAAATGCTCCTGATATGAAAAGTTGATAAAACAGACTGGTAAAAATGTATGTTTCTTTTGGGAAGTAGTTTTGTTATGAATAAAGAAATATATTTAGGAAAGAATTTAGTCTATTGAAAGAGACATGTATACAATGATGTTTCTATTGGGAAGTATCTTTGTTAAGAATAAAGAAATATGTTCGGAACAGTATGTAGTCTATTGATGGGGGCATGTATGGATGGTGTAATGTGGTAAAGCTTGAATGTTACGGGAGCCGATGAGGGAGGCAAAGAAACCAAATACTGTAACATTCCCATGTTTGTCGTAAGAGGAGCGTAGGCTTGAGACTGGCTACACCAACCCGTAGACAATGTTAGTTGCAAGCCCAAGCAATCATAACAAATGTGCCTAGTGTGTGTTTGTTGGGGGGGGGGGGGGGGGTATTTGTCAGGAAGACGAAGAAGACGGAGAAGAAGAAAGAGAGGAAGAAGAAGAAGAGGAAGAAGAAGACAGATGTTAGGTGAATAAAGTAACGAATCTTTTGTTTCAACACACTGAGGTGTATTGGGTTACGTTAGTTGCATCAGTTAGTTTGTTACAGGACGTAACAGTTAACCCCAGCATGTTTTGGCTGTTTGTGATCTCTTTTTAAATTTAAGTTCAGTAGTTTGCCATTGCTTTCTGAACGACCATCACCAATATAATGTTATTTAAAAACCAACGCAAAGCGGTCTGCTGCTAAATCGCCAGCAGTTATGTTTTGAAAACGGTATACGGGATTAAGAACTGCGTCCATAACACCTTCGCTACGGAGCCGGCTGTATTTGGTATAAGATGTTTATTCTATTTGTGTGTAGGCAAATCAGTAAACGGTGGATGGTGTGATTAACATCACACATTCCTTGTTGGGGTGTGGAGAGGGGGCGGAAGGCAAGGTGCTAGACACCGTGGTAAAGCGCCGTCCAATGATAACCAAGGCTATGATACATCCTGGCACCTTGCCAGCTTGACAACCGATAGTTGGTTACATTGTACTTTCATAAAAGGTACAATATCTACAACCCCCGGCCGTAGGGAATGTGACTGATGAGACTAAGTGGCGCGGTAAATGTTTGTTTATGA
Source organism: Cepaea nemoralis (assembly GCA_014155875.1). Taxonomy (NCBI): domain Eukaryota; kingdom Metazoa; phylum Mollusca; class Gastropoda; order Stylommatophora; family Helicidae; genus Cepaea; species Cepaea nemoralis. The sequence continues at coordinate 26,672 of JACEFZ010026731.1, forward strand.
TATATTGTGTCATAATCTCTCCACTTGTCAGCATGGAGACCTGCACCTAATATGCCCGGCATAAGAAATCTCTCAACACTTTCCACATTTGATGTGTACGTTTTACCCTTGGCATATATTGGAAAGACAGAGCAACAAATGGTGACGTGTTCTCCTACACTGGTCGAACAACCTTGAAATTGCTGACTACACACAGTGCAGAATGCCACTACCCTGTAAATACATAACGATGCATTCCTAAAGACATTGTCTACAGGAAGTTGACATAAGGTAATATAACAAGTAAACGACCAAAGTCACTAAGAAAATGCTGGGCATAGATAGATACACGCATTTTACAAGACATGCCTGCTGACCATAATGCGAGGAGATGTACTGTAAAGAATCATCTTGAAAACGGTGTTAGGAGACTACTTCAGCAAACAGACGAGATCAGGATCCGGTAGAAAACAACGGCAGGATGTGAGATACGGACTTTCTGCCCTCACATAGCAAGTCTACCCATAGTCAGCTATTCTAAAAGAGGCTTCTCTCTCTCTCTCTCTCTCTCTCTCTCTCTCTCTCTCTCTCTCTCTCTATATATATATATATATATATATATATATATATATATATATATATATATATATATATATATATATATGTATGTGTGTGTGTATGTATGTATGTGTGTATATATTATATATATATATATATGAGAGAGAGAGGGGGAGGGAGAGAGAGAGGGAGGGAGAGAGAGAGAGAGAGAGGGGGGAGAGAGAGGGAGGGAGAGAGAGGGAGAGAGAGGGGGAGAGAACGAACGAACGAACAAACAAACTTTATTTTCAAAGGGTTAAGAATTGGGCACGCAGGCCCGTCTAACATTCTGCCCTTCTATCACTCTCTTTCATACATTATTTCATTCACACATCATTCAAGGCTAACAGAGAACAGCAACAATATAAAAGATATGCATTATAAAGGCATGGGCAAAATGCGAACATCAAGACTACACGACACAGTAAAATTAGATAATGATCTGACACTTGTTATTAGCCATGTGGAATATACTGGCCTACCAAAAGGGGACTGGCTGTTATACTAGGGTTTTGTTTTATTATTATTATCTCTATTATTAAGGGGGAAGATAATCCGTACTGAGATAGTGTTCGAGTAATTTGCGATTATATGAATAGGGATTGGTGATGTCTTTGATTTCTTGTGGAAGATTGTTCCACAGCTGAGCTGCAGAGTACGTTAAGCTTGTTTTGTATAAGTCAATCCTAGGCTTCGGAATGTGTAATATATTTAAACGTTTACTGTGTCTAGCATTATATTTAAACAATGGCCAAAGGTAATTTGGGGCATTCCGATGCAGGATTTTGTGAATTAGTTTAGCTTTATTGAAAAGCAGACGTTTGCGGAGTGGTAGTAACTGAAGGCGTTTATACAGGCTAGGATTGTCAGATAAATGTTTGTTATAAATTAGACTCATGGCCCGTTTCTGGAGTGAGTAAAGTCACTTGGTGTTTGAATTAGAACAACCGTCCCAGATTGTAGAGCAGTAGTCAAAGTGTGTCTGTATATGAGAAGTATAGAATAGTTTCCTTGTGTCCTCATCAAGGAAGTTTTTAATTTTGGCTAGTTGGTAGACCTTTTTCGCTGTTTGTTTAATAAGCGCTTGAACGTGGGAATTAAAGTTTAGGTTTCTATCAATGATTATGCCTAATGTTTTGTGCTCAATTACACTTTCTACTGGCATGTTATCGATGTGAAGTTGAAGTGATGTGTGTGAGCTTAGAGTTTGAAGTCTTTGTCTGGTTGTTAGTAACATTGATTTTGTTTTAGTGATGTTAATTTGCATACGGTTTGAATAGCTCCACCTAACTACATTATTTAATTCTTGTTGTAAAGACGACTCCAATAAAATACAGTTTTCAGCATTTGTGTACACTGTACAGTCGTCTGCAAATAGATCACAGGACGACGAAAGATGTAAAGGTAGATCGTTAATATATATGGCAAACAATAGAGGGTCAAGAATAGAGCCTTGCGGTACTCCAATATTGAAGATAGTGGTATGAGACAGACATTTATTATGCGACACTACTTGCTTTCTGTTTGAGGAGAGATAGAACACGTCGTGACAGAGAAGCTCACTTAAACAGTCCACAATTCGCTTGTATCATTAAAACAACAGATAAACTGAAAGCTAACGATAAAACCCTTAATATTACGCATAATCATTAACTAACAACATACCTGTAAAAGAAATTTAACGAAGATGAAATAAAACTAATCAATCTGTTATTTCCCGCTTCACGATATCCAGATTAATTTTTTTACTGGGTGGATAAATCATGTGGAAACGGTAAAAGAAAACACACATCTTGAATCGTCCGTGGCATTTTTGATGTTTGGCAGCAAACAATTTCTAATAGTGTTCGAAAAATATCTTTGATCCTGAGAAAATGAACACTCAAAATCTGTTAATTGAAAATGCAAACAGATGGACATGGGGCGAAAAAAGAAGAAGATGGAATGTCTAAATTTGTTCTTGCAAATATTAATGAAGGAAACAAACTGGGTCCAGAACAATTATGAAGCATTTTCGAATTCACAGTTTAATCACTATCATCATTAAATATACAGGAAATTTTTGAGGTGAATTGTAAAAAAAAAAAAAAACACCACGGAAAAGGGTAGATGTCAGTGAAGCCAAATCCTGGGGATGTAAAGCACGCTTTGAGGATAGGCAGCATCCGTGCTGAAGTGGTTAATCTGCTTGTCTCTCGCTTCGAATGTTGTGTGTTCGTTTCCTAGACTATTTTCGTGATCAACATCCCCACCATTTTATTGCTTTTGTCTCTATGACACACGATCTATTGTTTCCCCCGCACATCTGCATTGTCTCTATAATATATATGTTTGCTCTAGTTCCTTGTACAATCCCCTCGCTTCATCATCACTCGCTACTTTACACTAAATAAAGCTAGAATAAACGTGGCCGATTCTAAAACTGCACATGTATCAAGAGGGATAAAGTGATATTGTGAAGAAACTAAAATTAATATACTCAGACATATCAAGATCTGGGATAATATTTTGTGGTCATTGAAAGAGGCCAGTCAATCTTCAGTTTAATAGGTACACATTATTCAACGGAGACAGTTGATAACAGTAAATCCCCTTTTTCGGATCTCAGCCTCGCATGCCAACACTATTAGGTAGCATGCGTACTGCTAAAGATACTATTCAACTTGATCAGGCAAATATTTTTTTTTTTAAATTCGCATATCCTTTTACAGGACTTCGCTGTTGTCAAAGACTCGACCACATCCCCTCCGCCAGGGAGAGCGGTCAATCCTGGAGGGACCAGGAGGAGATGCGGTGCCCGAGGCAAGAGCAGGGGAGAGGAGGGAATAGTGGAAGGTTAGCCACTCCCTCATGATACACGCAGGCGGTGTGCAGAGAGTCAGCACTCTAATCACGATACCACCACACCTCATGAAGCCAGAGCACAGTTGAGTAGACACTCAACAGGCCACGTTTTGCCAGCAGCGTGCGTTGTGAGGTAACACGCACGAAGGAGAAGGTCACCCCGCGTGGTGTGTAACCACGGGAGAGATGTTCGGGAGACGGGAGACTGGACTTGGGGCGTTCACATCGTTTAGAATAACGTTAGGAGTTTTGTGTTCACTAGTAGATAGAGTTAGCATAGGGTTAGCAGTTTGTGTTAGATAATTCTGTGGCTGTATATTGTGTATTGCATTAGCGACTGTTTACCGCTTGTAAGCGAGCCAACGGCAATAAAATGGACCATGCATTTTGCCTCCCACACGACTTGCAAGTTGTCTTGTATGGGTGTGTGAGAAGTACCCGATGATGCCTGTCAGTTAAGTTGTTGACAGGCCAGGGTAATTGTGGTTGTCAGAAGTGAAGCTTGAATGTAATATTCAAGCTACTCCACTCGTCCACGAGGCTCTAGACTAGGGTTTAATTTGTGTAGTGACGGTGATTTGTGCAGACGAGAGAAATTTTGCAAGCTAGAAATGTGCCTATCGTGACGTATTAAACTGTTTAATTGTGTTTATGAAATATTTATTTAGTCAAAGTATGTATTCATCAAAGCTGTAAGTATTAATATTCTTGTTTTCTTATATTTATTTATATATTTACCTTTTTGTTGAGAAATGAGTACCAAAAATGATTCACGGCGGAGCGATACAAAGCCAGCCGACAATATCGATTTTTCATCGCGCTGTGCTGTGACGTCAGATGATTGACAAACAGTCGTCTGGGCTCATTAGCATACAGCAATCGAGTGTGTAGAGAATTGCTAAACGGCTGCCCGCCTGAATCGGTACGTTATATCATTTATTATTTATTTATTTCAACTACTAAAGGAATATATTTATTTATTTAAACATTATGATGTTATTTTTATTTCTTTAAAAGCAGATATGCATATTTTCGGTCATATTTTCTCTGTGTTTACCGTCACGATGGAACTATTTTTTGGCCAGGCAGATGATACTTGCCTGCACAACACGTACAGAAATTAAATAGATTAGTAACGTAAGGCAATAACTGATAGAGCAAAGACAGGACATTGACATTTAATTTATTTAATACATATTCTAGTTGTTCGTGAATCTGTCTGTCATTGTCTAAGTCATTGTCCTTAGGGGTCTGGGTTAACATATCGTGTAATAGGCCTGATTACTACGGCCCTGCATATCAAAGGGCGAACTACACCTGATTACGGCCCTGTGTACCAAATATAGTTTGCTGGTAACGACACGTGCCTCCACCCGAAAGTACCAAGGTGACCTGTGGCAACGGAGTTCCGTTCCCCGATCCTCGGGAACGTTAAAGCTGAGTACACTTATATATTTTGGCATGCAATTTGATTAATAGTGCATCTCTTTTTCAGCTTGTAACGCATTGACATATTTGTATACTCTGTTTTTCTGCAAGATAAATCTGGGCAGGGTATAAACAGAAAGCACAACTGATAGTGATCAGATAAGAACAAACATAACATATCAAAGATAAATAACTGATTAAAGTCATCATTGCCTATCACTGTTAGCCAAGTACTAAAGTAAGATGGCAACTTTATCAGATTTCATAAAAGCAGGCAAAGAACTAGAATTAACAGGAAAAGAACTACAACAATATGCTGATCAGAAATTTAAAGAATTAAAAGATGCTGAGAAAGAAGCAAAAGAGGCTGAAAAAGCTGATCGCATACGAAAAGAAGATGCTGAAAGAGACGAACGCGCACGAGAAAGAGAACAAGAAAGACAGCATCAAAAAGAGATTGCTCAACTAGCTGAGATAACAAAACAGAAACAGCTAGAAGATGATAAACTGATTAAACAAAAGATTTAGAGATTAAACACAACAGTTAGAACACGATAAGACAGTTAAACAACAGCAGTTAGAACATGAGAAGGAGATAAAACAGAAAGAAATAGAATTAAAACAAAGGGAGTTAGATCTAAAGGAAAAACAGATTCAAGTAGAATCAGAAACACAGTTGAAAATGAAAAGCATGGACGTAGAGTCACACTCAGAGATCTCTGCCACTAAACTAAGAAGTCAACAAGAGGAAAATAAGTTCAATAAATACAAAAATATTATCAAACCATATTGTAAAGAAGACTCAATATCAGCATGGACAGAGAATGTAGAATATCAATTTAAATACCACCAAGTTCCATTAGAGATGTGGGCCCCAATTTATACAAAAAATCTCAGTGGTGAGCCCCTTAAAGTAATAGAAACTATACCAACAGAGCTTAGATCTAGCTATCAATACATCCATGATAGGATTATGCAGCACTTTTTACTTGATGCCCCTGGGTATCAAGTTCAGTTCTCAAATCTAAAACCTAAACCTAGTGAAACCTTTATTGATTATGTTTCAAATGTACAGAGTGTACTAAACAGGTGGCTTAAAGCAGCTAACATAGGAAAAGACTTTGATAGATTAAAAAACTTAATTACTATGGATAAGGTTATATCCACCATTCCTTCTCCTTTTGCCAAATTTTTGCAGCAGTCAGACATTGAAAACATAGAGCAGTTTGAAAAGAAAGGATCAGCATATTTTTCTTCTAACAGAGATGTGTTTAAGACCTCAAATGACTCTGAAATAGTTTCCTTTGTCAAAGACCAAACTAAAAACTACCAAAGTAATAGGAAACCTTATCAGAAATACGATAAGAAAGATAGGAAAATGGAAAAATGTATCCATTGTCACCTTTTACATGACACTTATGCTATGTGTGACAAATCGCCAAATTATCCGGCGCATCTTGAAAATGTGATCAAGAAACAGCAAAGTAAAAGATCTGCATACAGGCGTGCAATCAAATGTTTTTTTTGTTCCTGTTATGGCCATTATAGTAATAAGTGCCTTGGCCGGCAGCGTATGAAAGCCAGTAATGCCATTTTGATTGACACCTCTTCAGATGGTGGTAGTGAGAATGAGTCTGAGAGTGAAAGTGACTTACCTAATAACCAAGCAGAAAATGTTTGTGGTGCATACGATATGTTAAGCTTCGACAGCTGTGAACGATGTCACCAATTCCATACAGACGGAAAACTAGAATGTGGACATACAGTACCATTCTCATCTGAGAATGTAAACGCAGCACTAGCCTCCAGAGGCAATCTTGTGTTCCACAATGCAATGGTCAATGATGTACCATGCCAGTGTTTGCTGGACAGCGGCAGCACCCTTATTGGTCTTCGGAAAGAACTGGTTAATCCGGGTGATTACACAGGTGATACTGTCAAATGCCGTACCTTCTCGGGTAACATTGAAATTTACCCTTTGGCAAAAGCCCATATTGATTCTCCTTTTCTCTCTGGTACCTTTACTTGTGCAATACTAAACAACCCTTGTACTGACTTAATTTTGGGGTGCTTACCCCAACTGAAACAATGTACTAATGAAGAAATAGTTGCATGGGAGAAATTAAATGCAGCTAATGCGACAACAAGAGCAGACAGTGTGAAACATCAAGACACACTTCAAGATGAGAGACTACTGTTGCTTTCTCCAACTGGCACTGATGACAACAGCAGACAAGAATTTATAAAACAGCAAAAAGCTGACCCTAGTGTGTCTCCATACTTAAAATTGCTTAAAAGATAAAGCCAAAGTGACCAAGAAATGCATCTTGGGTTTTTAGACTTAACAATGGCATTTTAACTAGATATTATACTACTGGTAACCATGAGATTCAGCAAACGGTGTTACCTGAACAACATCGTCTAACTGTGCTAAAGATTGCACATGAGTCACCGTTTGCTGGTCATCTTGCATATGATAAGACCAGGGCCAGAATTCAGGCTCATTTCTATTGGCCAGGTTTTTGCAATGACATAAAATTATTTTGTCGTTCGTGTAATGTCTGTCAACAATTAGTACGTAAGGGTAAACATCCTACAGCTGAAGTACAGCCTTCTACACTGGCTTCTAGGCCATTTGAAAGTGTGGCGGTAGATATTGTTGGACCCCTAAACCAGGTGTCCAGCAAAGGAAATCGCTTCATATTGACAATGGTCGACCTATGTACAAGGTGGGTTGAGGCAGTAGCTTTGAAATACATCACCTCCAAAGACGTTGCCAATGTATTTCTACATCTGTTCTCACGATTCGGATTCCCACGAACCATTTTATCCGATCGTGGAACTCAGTTCATATCGGCTGCAACGCAAGCCCTTACAAAAATGTTAGGTATTAAACAACATTTTACGACAGCATACCATCCAGCCAGCAACGGAATTGTAGAGAAAATTAACGGTGATCTAAAGCATATGCTGGCTAAGGTGACAGCAGAAAACCCAGCTGATTGGGATACACTGTTACCAACAGTGCTGTTCGCCTATCGGGAGATTCCCCATTCAAGCACGGGTTTCTCACCGTTTGAATTAGTTTACGGGGCTAACCCACGTGGACCCCTAACCATCTACCATCAGATATTAACTAATTCGATAGAAATTCCTACCCCAAAAACACCTTATGAAATGGTGACAGAAACACGAGACAAGATCATGAAATCGTGTGTGATAGCTAAGGCAGCTTTGGAGAGGAAGGGTCAAATCTACCGCCAATATGCCAACAAAGGTGCAAGAACAATCGAGCTTGAACCAGATCAAGACATACTCTTGCTTCTTCCAGACAAAAGAAATTTATTACTTACCTCATGGCAAGGGCCATTCAAGGTGGTACGCAAAATCTCAGATGTTGACTATGAAATATCGATAAACGGACACTTAAAGATATTCCATGTCAACATGTTGAAACCGTACTTTTCAAGACAAGAGACAGGAAGTAGAGACAGACGAACATATTGCAACAACACCAAGTGATCAGACGACAGACATACATAACGCAACTACACTAGTTAGCGAGACTGGCAGTTCCGACAATGGCAATACATCTAGTGAGTGCACAGAATACACACTTAGCACCACCACTGTACTAAATCAGGTAGACGACGACGGAATGGAACTACCCGTTCCCATTGTAGACAAAACGGCGACATTGGACAGTATACATATAGATCAGGGACTAACAGACACTCAACGAAGACAATTAGTTGATTTAGTAACTGAATACAAAGACCTATTCTCTGACATCCCAGGTAGAACGGACAGAATCGAACACTCCATTCTTCTTTCGGACCTCAAGCCTATTAAATGCAGGCCGTACTCTATCCCACTTAGCTATAGGGAAAATCTAAATAAGGAAATTCTTAATTTAGAGGCTAGCGGGATTATCCAAAAGTCTACATCTGAGTACTCGTTTCCAATCGTCCTAGTTAAGAAGAAGGATTCCACAATTCGACTCTGTGTGGACTATCGAAAACTTAATAACATCACTAAGATCGACGCAGAACCTATTCCTTCCTGCGAAGATCTTATCTTGGACATGTCTACTTCTAAAATCTTTTCAAAACTAGATCTTACTAAAGGATACTGGCAGGTCCCGATGCAGGCTCAATCTATGCATCTTACTGCGTTTTCAACACCTTTAGGACTATACGAGTGGCGATTTCTTCCTTTCGGACTTCGAAATGCTCCTGCCACTTTCGTGCGCTTAACTAGAGATCTATTACATGGAGTGACGAATACTGTGACCTATATAGATGATATATGTGTCCATACTGAAGACTGGACGACACACTTACTGAAACTGAGACATGTCTTTGATAGGTTGCGACTCTTCGGTCTCACTGTCAAACCGAGCAAAGTTGAATTAGGCCTAAAAGAAATTGAATTTTTGGGTCATGTCATCTCTCAAGGTCAACTGAAGACTGACAATAGGATTATTACAAAAATTATGAATCTAACCATGCCTACTACGAAAAAGCAGGTTAGAAGTCTTTTGGGATTAGTTAATTACTATAGTAAATTTATTCCAAACCTAGCTGAAATAACTAGTGTGTTTTCTAATGTATTAAAAGCATCAGTAAAATTGGATGTGAAAGATGCATTATTAATTTCTGCATTGTCAAAATTGAAAATTCTTTTTAGTAATGTTCCCATCCTCCGCTTGCCTAATCCTGGGCTCGTTTATTATCTTAGGACAGATGCCAGCAGGATCTCCATCGCTGCAGTCCTAGGCCAATTTTATGAGGGCATCTTCCATCCGATTTGTTACGTGAGCCGTAAGATCACACCTGCCGAGTCCAGATATTCGATAGCAGAACTGGAAGCCCTCAGCGTCATCTATTCAGTGAGGAAGCTCCATCGATTTCTGGCGGGTGTACACTTCATTGTCCAGACAGATAATTCTCCCATTACGGTCATCCAAACTGGGGTGCACAGAAACGACCGGATATACAGGTGGTCTCTGATACTTCAGAACTATACGTTTAGTATAGAACATATCAAGGGTAAGGACAACATTCTGGCTGATACCCTCAGTAGACCATCTGAGGTAATAATACCTGAAATCCCACATAATAATGTAGAGTGATAGTTAGTACATGAATACAGTACAATATGCTATGTAAAATAGGTTACATATACACCCATGTGTGCTTAAGAGTGTACCAAGTACAACGAACTATCATGTGTCCGTAGACATTAACTTAAGAACTGTGCTACAGAACTTAGATACTACCGTGTGAATCAGGACAGCTCATTTCCAACTAAGCTCCAGTCCGGTGTATCATTTGTGTGAAATGTAGAAAACAGTGTCAGAACAGTGCTTAATTTCAGACACATAAAGACTAAGCTACGACACCAGCGAATCTCTACACGTGCACTACCGATGAACATTATTATGACCGTAAAATGTATTTCAGATACCCAGGCAAATTATGTAGTTATATTGTGCCTATACCAATATACAAACATGAAGGCAACTACTAACCTGAGAGAACTGAATACCATGTATATAAACTTAATGTGATATGTAAGATAATATTTTAACATAGTGATAGATGAGAGATAGAATTAGGTAATATAATAATTCTCATTTATTTAAATAGTATAGTTAGTACAGTAATCAACCCAGCTATTTAGCTTAAAATATTAGGTTAGACGTAAAAAAATAGGTAATTACAAGCTAAAGTAAAATTTTAATAGAAATAGTACCATTTAGAGTATTACATTTCATTTAGCTTTAGTTTAGGTTAAGTTTATTCCATATTAAGGAAAACCATACCATCGATCAAACATTACCAGTAATTAGTAATATCATTTTACATACATCATTTACATAATTTAGATTAAGAACATTAATCATATGATTCATTTTCAATCTAACAACAATTAGATAGTATAGTATTAGAAAAGTACATAATTTATGTTCACATCATCCAGGTAATTAAGGTACATAACTCATATCACACTAATTACATTTAAATAGTTACATTACATCCCTTAGATTAGATAAACATAACGAGTAGGATAAACAGATAATATAATTAACATAATAGAACTTAGGTAACACATTAAATACTTAGTTATAAAAGGAGAATAGTTTATTATAATATAAAATATGATACTTTAGGTTAGTGTAACATACTAGATGATGAGATCAAAGGGACAAGCCATCAACCCTGTCTCGCCCATGTAAATATAATGTACATATATGACTCGTGCAATGACTAGCGCACAGTCATGAGGCTCAATCATCTCAAACTGAGCCAAACGTGTACAGTCTCACTCCAAGGTTTTTAAATAAGCAGAAGAATAAGTATGGAGGGATGAGTGATGTGTGATAGAAGTAAGGGTGAAAGGAGTATGACAGAAGTGTGAAAGTGAGAATGAATGAAAGATAGACGGGAGAGAATGCAAGCAGTCAGCAAATTCTTCTGCTGCCTGCCACGACTTTTAATATTTGTGTGCGTTAATGTTGGTTTTCGCTAGGGAAATTGTGTTGGTGTGAATGTGTGGTCTGTGATATAGTTTAGAACTTAGAATACAGTATTTTGGGTCTCATAACAATGGAATGTAGTCACGAATTAGTGTTATACACCTGTTTGTGGCCACATTGAACAAATTTATGACACTCAAAAAACTAACATACATACACAGATAAAGTAGAAATATAGGGTAGAAGTTAGATTAGTAGAGTTATTCCATCCAAACACGCAAACAACCAGAAAAACAAACATATAAATTGCATACACTATTTGTAGATCAAAGGCAGATAACTTTGGGGCCAGGGGACATAATAGACAACGAAGAACTAAATTAACAGTGTAATGAAGTCTTACGCGCGGAAGCGAAGGAGGTAAAGCCTGTCGCACACACTCTTGTAGAATGGTTGTTAAATATTATATGGGGGACATGAAGCAATTCATGTGTTGACCCTAAGAAAGTCAACTTTGTATGGGTAGTAAGTTAATTTACTATGTGAGGGCAGGTCTTATAAGACAACGGTCCGGTTCAGACATACCTCTGATAAATATAATATAGCAGGTGAGAAGGGGCTCACGCCAACCAGGCAAGTTTGTGGCGATTGCCAGTAGCCAAGTGAGGCTTTACTACATTGTGACAATAGTTGTTAATAGTCTATTGGAAAGCCCAGAGCCAGGTTATCTAGAGTCTTTGACAAAAATTAGAGACACTAATTTTTTGTGTAGAAACCTCCTTGCGTCACAACCAATAAGTGAAAGTTGATGACGCAACACAAGAGGGGCGGGTGTGTGTCAAAGACTCGACCACATCCCCTCCGCCAGGGAGAGCGGTCAATCCTGGAGGGACCAGGAGGAGATGCGGTGCCCGAGGCAAGAGCAGGGGAGAGGAGGGAATAGTGGAAGGTTAGCCACTCCCTCATGATACACGCAGGCGGTGTGCAGAGAGTCAGCACTCTAATCACGATACCACCACACCTCATGAAGCCAGAGCACAGTTGAGTAGACACTCAACAGGCCACGTTTTGCCAGCAGCGTGCGATGTGAGGTAACACGCACGAAGGAGAAGGTCACCCCGCGTGGTGTGTAACCACGGGAGAGATGTTCGGGAGACGGGAGACTGGACTTGGGGCGTTCACATCGTTTAGAATAACGTTAGGAGTCTTGTGTTCACTAGTAGATAGAGTTAGCATAGGGTTAGCAGTTTGTGTTAGATAATTCTGTGGCTGTCTATTGTGTATTGCATTAGCGACTGTTTACCGCTTGTAAGCGAGCCAACGGCAATAAAATGGACCATGCATTTTGCCTCCCACACGACTTGCAAGTTGTCTTGTATGGGTGTGTGAGAAGTACCCGATGATGCCTGTCAGTTAAGTTGTTGACAGCTGTCAACAGCAGCATCTTTCAGCTGTCTGTTGATTTCTTGGCAAGATTACGCTCAGTAGTTTGCTATTGCTTTCTGAGCGGCCGGCTCAGTTATCACGCAAGTCACCAGCGGGGGACGAACCGCTCCCAGTTCTCGCCCGCTACGAGACTGCGTAATAAACGGGATTACGGAGAAAGTGGTGTAACCCCTCGGCCAGAGAGACCGGCCAAGCAAATATAGAAATACGATATAGTCGTTAACTTCGGGTTCGCTCCTTGAATAATTCTGAGAGCAAACTGAACTATCCCAAAGGAGCTATAGTTGTTTATTTTCCAATCATTTAAGGGAGCGTAAACGAAGTTGATAGGGAACTGTGCTGATAATTTCATGAACACAGTGGGATAGCGTTGCACGTCTGAGCTCATGATCCGCTAAGTTGTCCATGCATTCCAGCGTACAAAATGTGGTGGCCATATCACAGGAAACTGCTTCCGGTCAAATTAGTATTGTTTTTTCCCCTGAATTTTCATGTCGCGGCTTGTCCCCCACAACACATGCAGCAGTTGTTCTGTAAATCTGAACTTGAGTCTCTTTGTGTGCGTTCGTGTGCGTGCGAGCGCACGGGTGTGTTGCGTACATTTCAACATTAAGAAGTTAGAATAAATTAAGACGTACCCTCTGCCGATCTGCCCCTCTCCGTCCAAAGCTAAACACAATACGTAGATTACCACTTGGAACTCTTATGCCAAATGCTTTATAGCATCGCATATTATCGATAAACATTATTGTACCTTATGACCCCACTACATATACACAGTTACACCAAAGCCACGACACCGCCATAAACTCCTTCATGTAGTAAATTAGATAAAATAAGATTGCTGCATATAGCAGCCTAAGAATTCTCAGCAGATAGATATGCTGTGGCTATACCACAGTCCAGCTGCCCCTTTATGTTGACGGCTACCGAGTGCAGCGACTCTTAAAGGTCGAGCGTTTTATTTGCAGTTTCAGCGATATCTGCAAATAACAGTTATCGTTAAACAGCATAACACATTAACCAGCGTTCAATAGTTGTGCCAACGGGTGCAAATGCCCAGCTCATGCCCTACACAAAATTCACAATCAACAAAGAAAAAAAAATGATAACGTGATAATCTTTGAATAGCTTGTTTCCAAATTCAACAGTAATGAGGATTACTTGAAAGACATCAGTTGTTGACTGGCCATAATAATCCGAGGATTTCACAGTATTATGAGCCTGTAGCATAATGTCAGTAAACACATTACATTACAAATTTTATAATATGTATATTTTCTGTGGCGACCTACGCATGTGCCCCATAAATTATTTCGCACTCACCAAAGAGGAAAATCGGGGATCTTGAACTTAAATGTTACATAGCAATTTCTAAAATAGCATAAGCCAAGAAGAATTATCATGAGCCAAGAAAAAGGTACAATAGTGAATTAGCATGGGCAAAGAAGAAGTAAAATACTAATATTTTACCAATTCTGAAGAAAGAAGAAAACTGCATTGGACAAAAATCACCTTAAAATTAATATCCGAGCTATGGCTGACTCAGTCACAGGATTATGAATCTGAGCCAGGTGATGGACCCTAATATAAAGTCTCTTCTGAGGTTGAACGGGATAGGGGTAATGATATAATTGGTAGGGGGGAGGGGGTGGCTCGTAACGTGCATCACATCTCGGAAACGTGGCAAGAACACTGATAGAAGGCGTTGTTCCTGGAAGGAAAGGCAGGGGTTCGCCAACACGAACACAGGATATTACCGGCATGAGGGTGCTTGAGGAAGTGGAAGTGGCAAAGGCTGCTCAGCTGGTCATGATGAGACCAACCTTGCAATTTGAAGAGTGGCTAAAAAGTGCAGACGGACTATAAAATTTTGGTGGAATTACATAAGTATATAAATACACAAACAACCTGTTGAACATATGAAGACAATAATGCGGATTCTTAATAAGTACATATAAATAAATAACACATATTATAAATGACTACAAATCAATCTTACTGAGTGAGGTTAAGGTCAGACACATAAATAAGGTATTACGGCTATATAAAGAGACACAGTTTCTGCTTAAAAGATGGTCTGGGGAAAAGTAAAGAGGAAGCATGTAACAGGAAAACAACGTTTCATGTTGATAGACAAAGTTCAGAGATAGACATGGAAGGAGAGTATTTGAATTCTCCGTGACGACGATTGACAGGTGGCCCTTCTTTGCAGCATACCAGTTAATGACATTGACTTAGTATTTAAAGTGTATTACAAAAACATAACGTTACGTCTTGAATATTGAAATTAAAGAAATAATACTACAATGTAACGTACGGGTAAATGAGAATGTTCTTAAACAAGTGAAACAGTACACCCTTCTTGGAACGGTCATAACATCTGATGAAATATGCTTTTAAGAGATTGGAACAAGAATAGCTACGGCAAAGATAGCCTTTTGTAAGATTGAAAACATACTGACTAATAAAATGTTGTCAGTTGCAATGAAAAAAAGTGTTGAAGTACTACATAGAACCTGTACTTTTGTATGGATGTGAAACGTGGACAATGGGCAGACAAGTTAAAAAACATCTAATGGCGGTGGAAATGTGATTTCTGAGGAAATGCAAAGAATACAACGGATAGATAGAAAAACCAAAATGAGCAAGTCTTACAAGAAACAAATGAAAACCGTAAACCGATTAGAGAAATTAGACGTTATAAGTAGTCGTAAACAAGAGAACTTCGTGACAAGACTGAGGGAAAAGGAGCATGGGAAAGGCAGAGAAATAACTATCTGTTTAATGACGTGGTCGAGACAAGAACACGGAACTGTTCCACGTGCCTGGCGATCTTGTTAGATGGCGAAACGTGTCTGTCCAGAAACTCTTATCGGCATGGCATATGATAACGATGATCATATTGCTAATAAAATTAACGGATCATCCTCTTGTGAAAACCAGTTACATAAACTGTGCAAATACTGTATTCCCCACAAGTCGTGATTAAGGATATAAACCCGTCAATGAATACGATGATTTGTTGATTTCTAGTTTGTTAGTTTCAGAAATAAGTTATGAAATGATGAATGATGTGTGTTTTGAAATGTTTATATCACCAATGTATAAGTGGTGAATATATTATCTTCATGTGTGCGAGTGACTCGCATACTTCACGAAGATGTAAGAGAATATAAATAGTTAACGATATGTAATATAACCACTACCAACAATTCTTTATTTGTTTGAACAAAGCAAGTGAGATTAATCATGGGAGTTCAGACACCCCAGCATATATGCATATTAACACACATATATGATTATTATTACAAACATATGGCAATTATCTTAAAACCAATTAAGCTCTGAATAGAGTTACTAAGAACAGTAGACTGAAGGGATATGATCATAGAACTTCAACACATACTTCGGACTGACTAACCTGATGATGATGATGATGATGATGATGATGATGATGATGATGATGATGATGATGATGATGATGATGACGATGATTGACTACTCTTAGTTCTCGCTTAGGGGAGTTCAGAATTCATACGATGGCTTACCTGGCTATGACTTGTAAAAGCAAAAGTAGATGGTCCCATCGCAAATAATAATTGTTTAAAGTGTGAAGTATTAAGCTTCCAGATGGTGCCTGAATACGGAAGCAAGAGAGAGAGAGAGAGAGAGAGAGAGAGAGAGAGAGAGAGAGAGAGAGAGAGAGAGAGAGAGAGAGAGACAGAGAGAGACAGAGGGAGAGAGAGAGAGAGAGAGAGAGAGAGAGAGAGAGAGAGAGAGAGAGAGAGAGAGAGAGAGAAATGAGGCGCATATCGAAAGTACCTTTTCTTGGGATACCAAAGGACTAATGGCATAAATAAACATCATGCAGTGAGTATGCACATTGTGGGATAGGACACATCTCTTGATGATTCTTCTCTAGAACGACAGCTACTTCCTCATCTGCCCTTATCTCTCAGTGGAGCATAGGCCCTCAGCAAACTCTTTGATTGGATGGATTTTGATACTGAAAGTCTTTTTGTTTCCAAAACCAGACGAGATAACCAGTTCGACTACAACTCTCCCCAAATCGCCTCCTAAATCATGCATAGGTTACAACTGTTAAAGTATGTAACTGGTCGCAACGATCACCAGAAAGGACGGATTCCACAAGTATTTAGCTAGTGCTGCATGGACCTGCAGCATACCCACCTTTCGTCTTCTGCTGAGGGAGACCTATCCACTATTAGCTTGTCCGGACTGCTGTATGATATAATTAAAATATAACCACAATTGACAAACATATAACAGGCACATAAAATTATATCAATTATATGTAATGGGAATGTAAATGCTATGGCTCTCAATCTGTCAAGTTCTCTAAACTAATTCTGTTAAAGATAAAGAATATGAGAGTCACAGTGTGAGAGGCTGCGTGTGAGCTATAATATATATTAACCCATCAAATATCACAATAACGCTAAGAATATTAAGTATATTAAACACATAAACAGATATATTTACAGGTATACTGAAATATATTCTCACAAATCACCAATTGCTGACAAGAAAACAGAAGCACGAAAACAATAATAATAACAACTTGAGACGAACGGTTACACCATTAATGTACTCACTGGCATCCTTAAGGCCGATCTGCTCCTGCAATTTGTCCAGGATTTCCGGAGTGCTCTCAAACTTGTAGTAAGGAACGTTCAGTTGGTAGTAGTCTGTAAGCACGAAATGGAGGCTCTCTGCTGTCACGTGACACATGTGTTCCAGATACATGTCCAAACCTTTGGGCTCATAGATGATCTTGACTTGGCGCCAGGAAAACTCATTGCACTGAAAGTGACGAGTTTTCATATAAAATGTTGAAACACTCACTGAATTAACAGAGCCAAGCTTTTATAATAGTAGTTCCATGAAATAAAGAGCCAGTTGGCGAAGTTGATAACGAACTGCGTAGTTTATGTCATGAGCGCTGTCGGGCTCATGTTTGGCATGGGCTTGTCACATGCAAAACTGAGATAAAGATTAGCAATCTATTCCCTCGTGCATTCACGTCTACAAAATGTGATGTCACTATCACATCACAGACTAAAAAGAAGGAAACGTTTCTGGACAAATTGAATGATATTTATTATTATTATTATTATTATTATTATTATTAATTACGGAAAGGGTAATTCCCCACATCTTAAGGCCTACAAGGCATATGTTAAATGTTAGTTGCATATACTTTACAAGGCGTTTACAGTCAGCACCAACATTATTCTGTTGTTGATCTCTTGGCAAGTTTACGTTCAGTAGTTAGCCATGCCTTTCTGAACCACCGGCACCCATACAATTTCGTTTAAAAAAATACCCAGCGCAACGCGGCTTACTGCTAAATAGCGCGCAGCTGTGTTTCGAACGCGGATATGCGGGATCACGAACCGCACCCGTAAAGCCTTTGCCACGGAGACCAGAACAGGACATACGGTAAGTAAACTAAGGTCAATTTTTCACGCTTAGGAGCTTTGAACATAAATTAAGTAAAGTAATCAAAGGTCCATTTCCCACTCTACAGCTCTTTATCGAAGAGTTTGCTGATTCGTAAACCCGCATACCACTTTCGAATCACTGCTGAGGACGATTTGTCAACAGACCGCCTTGCGTTGGTCTTCTTGCAATGGTATGAGTAGCGATCGTTCAGAAAGCAATGACAATCTACTGACCGTAAACGTGCCAAGAAATCACAAACATTCGACGTCTTATAAAGGATATGCACGTTAACTTTCCACGCCTAATGCCGTGTTAGTAAAAAAGTAATAGTACAGAATCCTTTTCCACGCCTTAGGAGCACTGAGCACATGGTCCTACCTCAATATTTGTATAGAACAATTGGCAATTGATAAGCAACATAGTCAAACTTCCATCGATCGCCTTTGCATCAACGAAGCAATGGGGATTCGAACATATAACCAACAGACCGGCGGGTAAGTTAACTGGTCACTGCGCTACCGGGGATTCAATTAGATAATAGTTAAGAAAACCTATTGACATGAAAATTAAGTGCTTTCATATTCATCATCATCATCATCATCATCATTATCGTCATCATCATCATCATCATCATCATCATCATCATCATCATCTTCCACTTCTGCCGTCAACCCTCGTAGGGAGGAATAATTTGCGCTCCAGCGCTCGGTGAGCGGCACTGGATAGTGTCATATTAAGGTCAAGAAACTTCACTGAAACGAAAAATGACGCGCGTTCATCCTAAAGTCACGAAAACTCCTTGAACTGAAAATAATGGGCTTTGGTACTCGAGTCCAGAAAACTCATTAAAAAGAAACTGACAAATTGTGAATAATGTGAAGGGTTTTCGTATTAACACATTTTGTAAGAAATATGTCGTCGTATGTTTATTAATTACTCAACATATTTTACTTAATTTATCCTACACTAGCGTGTGGAGCATAGTGGTTAGATGATTGCCTGCCGGCCCGGTATAAATGGGTTCGATCCGCATCGAGACGGATTTTAATTTGTAAAATTGCACACACAAACACACACAGAGGGAGTGAGAGAGAGAGAGAGAGAGAGAGAGAGAGAGAGAGAGAGAGAGAGAGATGGAGGTAGAAGAGAGACGGAGACAGATTGAGAGAGAAAGAGCGACAGAGAGAGAGAGAGAGAGGAGAGAGAGAGAGAGAGAGAGAGAGAGAGAGAGAGAGAGAGAGAGAGAGAGAGAGAGAGAGAGAGAGAGAGAGAGAGAGAGAGGGAGCGAGAGAGAGAGGATGCAGAAAAATAAACTTAGGTATACACGAAATAAGATACAGCAACGATATATTCTAGTGATTTGCTATGTATAATTTGACAAACGTATTTACAGTGATTGCCGGACTCCTTGGTATAGGCGTTACACGACTTTCTCCGTAATCCCTATACTCTCGCGAGTAACATGAGGTGCGCGAGAATCGGTAGCGGTTCTCTCCGCGTCGGTAACTTACAGGGTATGCGAGTCAGTCGCTCAGAAAGCAATGGCAAGATAGTGAGCGTAATCTTGCCAAGAAATCAACAATCAGCTGAAAGATGCTGATGTTTACAGCGATGTCCTGTAAAAGGATATGCGAACAAACAAAAAATACAGTGATTGCATGAAAGACTAGAATTAAACTAGAACATTTTATATATATACACACACACACACACACACACACACACACACACACATATATATATATATATATATATATATATATATATATATATATATATATATATATATATATATATATATATATTGCCATGGAGTTGGCGTGGAGCAAAGTACCACTCAGTGCAGGTGACCTAGAGTCTTGCACATTTCAGTGACAGACGTGAAGATCGAGTGCATTGTGAACCACTCGGCCGGAAGTAACCTGAGCGAAGGTCACGCACGGACGACAGGTCCGTGAGAGATCATTCACGTCTGGACCGCGTTCGAGGTCGGATGGAGAATGGCACATGGCAGAAGTGCATCTAGCAGCCACGTTTGTACAGATGGAGGATGTCCATGAACGTGTTGGATGGATATGAGACGTCCATTGCACCCATAGCGATTCGATCTCCAGCATAAAACATAGGTACGGACGTGTATGGAAGGTGGTAGGAGGTCCATCCATTGCACCCATAGCGATTCGATCTCCAGTAACTACGGTTAAGGAACGTATGGAGGATGGTAGGAGTTCCATCCATTGCACCCATATTGAGTAGACCTCAATCCTCTGAATCGTAAAGGAGGCTGAGGCTACACGCATTTTTAAGCGGTTCCAATATATTTATTTTCATTTTGGGATATAATTCTCGGAGATGTCTGTAGGACAAGAAAGTGCAAAGTGTATGCATAACTATGCCGAAAATATTATTATGATTAGTTATATGGCCTGAGGTTCAAAAGTGAATCCACAAATACAATCCTGGTAGACGCAAGGCAAAGTGTGGTGCAAGTAGGATTGCATTATGGCATACAAGATGAAGCGAAGCAATGGTCAATTCAGTAGGGCCATGTTGAATGCTAACAGCCAACAATATTCTGAAGTGATTTAATTTAGCAGTATACCATAGGTGTGAAATTAATGGTTAATTTGAAAACAGATTTTGAAACTCAGTTAATAGATGTCAATGTAACGTATATAGAATAAGGATAAATATACATTGAATAGATACAGATTTTGATAAGGTAAATTAAGAGGATATGCATGTATTAGTTAGTTGAAACAAAATATTCAGATTTCCAATTTTTCAGATCCCAAGACGTACTTGTAGATACAGTCAAGATACATTAATTAATTAGACATTAATGATATGTTGTAAATTGGTTTGTGAGAAAAAATGTGTTGCACACATTTTTTGCCCAACAAGGGGGGAGTGCCATGGAGTTGGCGTGGAGCAAAATACCACTCAGTGCAGGTGACCTAGAGTCTTGCACATTTCAGTGACAGACGTGAAGATCGAGTGGATTGTGAACCACTCGGCCGGAAGTAACCGGAGCGAAGGTCAAGCACGGACTACAGGTCCGTGAGAGATCATTCACGTCTGGACCGCGTTCGAGGTCGGACGGAGAATGGCACATGGCAGAAGTCCATCTAGCCGCCACGTTTGTACAGATGGAGTGTTTGTGAATTTGTGGACGAATGTCGACGTCAGTGATTGTTCGAGCGACAGATATACAAGATAGAGATCGAGTGCAAGTATTGTTGTTTTAGTGACATTGATGTGACATGTGTTTTACAGGAAAGATATAAGACACCGTGTGAAAACACATGCAGCTGTCGTGTTATGAAGAAGTTATTGTTACCGTGGTGTTGACTGTTATGTGATATGCATGTGGTGATTTAGAGGAGGTAGAAAGAGTATTACTAACAATCAACTCCAGGGCAAATAAGAACAACAATAGAACATGAATATTACATGTGCCCTATCTACCTGGAGACAGTAGAGTGACTTATGTCAACAGTTACCTGTGCCCTAATGCGTTAGCAACTGACTAACATCATCTCATCCATCGGCGACACAGAATAGCTCAGTGGCAGTAGAATCGCCAGTCGTAATCCATCCAGCAATAACTCATTGCCGACTCAGTTGTGACCCATTTCGTTCTATGGCAGTACAGTGCGCTCATGTCAGCACCTCACACATGTGAACAGCGCTCATGCCATCCGAAAGCATATCTCGCTCATTATGTATATATATACATAAGAAAGAGACAGAAAGTATGCTTTAGTTATTTGATGATCAGAGAGGCATTGCAAAATATTGACAACTGAAATAGTGGGAACAGCCGCAGAGGCAGACCACGATATTGGATGGACAGACGGCAGCGTAGAGGAATATTATCAGCAAAGCTGATAATATGGAAACCTAGGCCCGAAAACTGTGCAAAGGGTGAACGACGACACCGGCTGTCAAGGCACATGATAATGATAATAAATATGATTACATTTACATTACATATGAGCACTTACCATACGTGAGAAAAATTCGGCCATCTTGTTAATGGTAGCCCACACTCTGGTGACCATAGGGTACTTGTTGATTTTTTCTGTTGTGAAATCACGTGCAATTGCCGTGGTGATCATGGGAATGCCCCAATATCTACCAATGGAAAATTATAGATAATAAATTTCATTAGAAACATTAGGGGCGGAAGCAATCAGGCTAGTACACTGACCTACTGACATAACAGTTCAGCGATAAATCGCCATACCTCCTGTCATATGGAGTAGGCGTTCATGTCTCTTAACAGAACTCAGTCCTTGGTGTTCTGGATCGTCACCAATGATTATTTTCTTCCATGCCACCGTTTCAGTCTATCGATCATCATGTCTTTTGATCTGCCTTTGCCTCTATGTCCACAAATCTTTCCAGCCGTCACGATGATTCTCAATGCCTCTCTTCTGATCACATGACCAAAGAAAGCTATTTGTCTCTTTTATTTTTAATGCTTATATATACTGTTTTATTTGCATTAACCGCTTGCAGGCAATCGTTATTAGTTAATCTGGCAGTCCAAAATATTCGCAACAGTCGTCTCACAAACCATGTTTCCGTTGCTTCCAAGTTCTTCCTAATTTGTTCATTCACATTCCGCGATTCACTGTGAGATCATTTCAGAACTCTCTATCAGTGGTGGTGACAGTGCATAAGATACATTGTAGCTTCTGAAATGCAGATTTTAATAACCTACTCTGCTCTTATTCTCAGTCATGCACCTTCAAAATGAAGAAATAAAATGCAAAAATACAGAAACACGTGACATTAGTAAGCAATAAGGGTGGTACATTTAGGCTTGTACGTCGAGTAACCGACACAGCAGTTCAGAGAAACATCACCAGGAATTATTGATAGACCTCTGAGGTTCCACCCATGTTCATGACAGGTTGTAAATCCTCTGAGCGCCTATTGGAGTTCAGGTCGTTTCACCCCTGATAACGAGACAGGTTGGTGTAGAGACCTTTCTCCCCAGCGGGTACCGAGTTCCACCTCAACAGGGATTGTGCTACAGAATTATCCTTCACATCTCCAAGCTCAGAAACAAGCAGTTTTTAAACGAGTGGTTCCGGAACTTCACATCTGCGGGAGACATATTGGGATGAATTTGGCCATGGTTCAGGCCAGCAAGTGAGAATTGGCTTTAATAGGCCTCTTCAGGTAATATTTTCTCAACCTGCTTTAGATATTTCCTTATCAACATGTAACAACAAACCCCAGGCAGAATCTGCCATATAATTTACCAATTTTTTGGTTGGTTTCACATATCATTTACAGGACATCGCTGTAAACACCAGCATTTTACCGCTGTCGTTGATTTCTTGGCAAGATTATGCTCAGTAGTTTGCTATTGCTTTCTGAGCGGCCATAAGCTACCAACGCGGTGAGAACCGCTTCCAATTCTCGCTCGATGTGTTACCCTACGTCGATAAACAGGATTACGAAGAAAGTCGTATAACCCTTAGGCCTGGGAGAAGGGCATAATTTACCATACTTAGAATAAATAATTCTCATATTTTATTGTCCTCAAAACCGTTAAGGTGCGCCCGAGTAGAATATACAAGACTAAGTAATTTACTATGGCAATCCGAAATAATGATATGTGATAGCGTAGTGGTTAGTTGGCTGCTTATAAAAACAGTAGTACAAGTTAAATCCCCAGAAATGATAAATGTTTATTGTTCCTCTGTTCTTCTTAGGGTAACTCAGCTTCTTTAAATGGGTCATCATCATCAAGTGATATGTCGACTAGCGTAGGCGTTCATGACTCTCCACAGATCTCTGTCTTTGGTTTTCTGGATCAACTCTGCCGTTGATATCCCTCCATGCCACCGCCCCAATCCATCCAGCACAATTTCTCGTGGTCTGCCTCTGCCTCTCTTCCCCTAGATCTTTCCAGTTGTCACGATGTTCTCCAACGCCTCCTTCTCATCACATGACCAAAAAAACTGTTTGTCTCTTTTTTATTGTTGTATATATAATGTTCTAGTTTCATTAGCCTCTTAACATTAGCTCTTAGCCTCAACATTCGTTGTTAGTTACTTTAGCCGTCCAAGGAATTCGCAACATTCGTCAATGGAACCACATCTCTATTGCTTCTAATCTCTTCCTAATTTGTCCATTTACATTGCAAGATTCACAGCCATACAGCAAAACCGTTTCTATATAGCACTTCCGCACTCTCTTTCTTACATTCAATGATAGTGACTTATGGCATACGATTTACATGGGTACCAGATAGTTTAAAAACATTCTGGGATTTTCTGGGAAAGGAACGGCAGTCGAGAACGAACTGGCAACCGCACTTAATTATGTCACGATGTTTAATATGTGATAACCTGAACTTCACACCCTTACTCTAGCATCTTGTTGTTGTTTTTTTTCTTCTTTTCCTCCCTCTTCGTATTCCTATTATTCTTCCTGTTCCTATATTTCTTCCTCATCATTTTCTTCATCCTCTTCTTCCTCCTACTCTTCTTCATCTTCCTTCCTTCTCCCTTCTTTTCTGTCGCCAGGACTGGTGCAGATAGCGGAGATCATGACTTTCCAAATCTCTCTTAACATTGGATATTTTTATGAAGTTATTGTTGCTTGTTTAAAATCTGCAGTGTATAATTATTTCATAAAAGCATTTTATAAACGTGCATATATCAATTGTTAATGTTCATAAAGTATTGCAATTTTCACTTTTAAACTGGTACGAATGTTTTCATATTTCAATGTTTATTGGTGACAGTTCTCCTGTGGTGTGCAGTAATATGTTTTTGCACTCTTTGTGAAACTCTAACTAATTTGTCTGTTATGTTTTCAATCATACTCTTTATTCACTTTCCTGTTTTGTTCACTTTTCTTACCTTTGCTATTTCATGCCATGTTTAGAAAGAAAGTTCAGTCACATCCAATTCTCTATGCGCTCCAATTCTATTTTCTTGCCCATGCATTTCTGTTATTTAATTAATTGAGATACCCACGTGTCGTGCACGTTTTACCTGAACTATTTTTGTTCCTTTGTTAACTCACTTTGAAGTCAAGTGCAGTCAATTTGCTTGCTGTTACTTCTATTTTAGTGCTCTGGATTTATTATGGCTTGTGGATGAGCTTCCTCTATTACCAGTGTCCCTCGCCATAAGGCGAACCCACTCCGACTTCAGAGATACGTGCGTGTAATTTATGGCCCCAAATTAAGGAAGAGAAGTCAACACTTTAGCTCAACTGACCTGTTGAGGGGTTGAACGCACTACCACGGCATTAGCACACCAGAATTTTAAGAGCGAGTGCTCTTATCCGATCGGCCAGGCTTTCCTCCAGCTGTCTATTTGTCTCTCTCTCTCTCTCTCTCTTTCGTCCCCGTCGTCTCTCTCTCTCTCTCTCTCTCTCTCTCTCTCTCTCTC
The DNA here is from genome assembly GCA_014155875.1 of Cepaea nemoralis. Taxonomy (NCBI): domain Eukaryota; kingdom Metazoa; phylum Mollusca; class Gastropoda; order Stylommatophora; family Helicidae; genus Cepaea; species Cepaea nemoralis. The sequence continues at coordinate 52,340 of JACEFZ010026731.1, forward strand.
TCTCTCTCTCTCTCTCTCTCTCTATCTCTCCTTCACTGTTGTCACTCCGTCCTATACCTGACCATGCAGCATCACATGGATTCAACTCCCAATACCCACGTCTTTTGCAGGCGTGTGACAACCATATACTAGAAACACTACACACATGTCTCATGTACACAATTCTTACTTTGTCTGTCTTCCAATAGGAGCAGCGGCGTAGTCACAACAAGGCCCCAGAAAGACATGCGATTTATTTCTGACGTAGAAGTTGATGGCCTCGTTCATGGCGTCCGCGCCGGAACACTTGGAGTCGGCATAATTGATTTCTATTGGGAACCCGGGCAACAGGCCTGTAGGGCTCCGCACCTGTCAGCAGAGGAGTTCAACAACAATCAACCATGGTCGTTTAACTAATGCACTGCCGAAGGATAGTACATCGCCGAATGTGATTTACCAATAGGACAGAAGGGCGATATATCGCCGTACTCTGGTCATCAAGTTGTTTGTTTGTTTTATTCATATCTTCCGCAGTTTTAATGCTTACTGAATGGAAATGTACATCATAACACTTGTTCATTACACCATGTGCCATGTGTGGTCCAAACCTGATTTTCGTTTGGTACTGAATCAGTTAATATTGAAACTGAATAGTATTTTGGTCACATGGTAATGCATGTTTTTGCATGTATGTATAGCCAACGATTGATAATGTATTTGAAGGTATAGTAATGTGCGTTATTGTTTTTCTGCGTAGCCTGTGGTTGAGATTGTTTTGTAATGTCTGCGGATTGGAGAAGGTGTATAGGTTAGGTATCATGGCAATCTTGATCACAGAGATTTTTTTTCCGGGTACGTCTCTGGTTTCACGCTTCCTTTAGTTTGCACAAGGAGATAGCTATGTTGTGTGCACGCAATTTGTAGCAAATATGTTTTTATGTGTGAACGTGTGAGTGTCGTGTGATATAGGTAGATAGACAGACAGACAGTCAAACATGCACAGAGAGACATGCAGACACACATATAAACAGACAATCAGTCAGCCAGAGAGAAGAGAGAGACGGGGAGAAAGAGAGATTGAAACACACACACAGAGAGAGAGAGAGAGAGAGAGAGAGAGAGATAGAGAGAGTGAGAGAGAGAGAGAGAGAGAGAGAGAGAGAGAGAGAGAGAGAGAGCGAGAGAGAGAGAGAGAGAGAGAGAGAGAAATCGCACATGATGAGAATATTCTAGTCATTATATTTTTCACATTTGTAAATTGAACAATGCAACGCCCTATACATCCTGCTCTAAAGGATGTTCTACTGCTATAAAATGTTCAGTGCGTCAACCGTGTGTACTCGAGACCTTCTATTTTCGTGCTAATTCAAGAAACTAGGCCACCGACGCAAGCCCAGGGATAAGAGAACATATTATTATATTCTCAAGGATCTTATATTTAAATTAGTCGTTTGCGCTTGGATTCGCAATTGGATTACGCGTGAGTTACAGACGGTCACTGTACATAAAGGAATCAAGAATTACTTAACAACGCAACGTTTGAGGAAACAACATCTTACAGCCACCCCGTGGGACGAAGGAATAACGCGCTTATGCAGTCACACACAAGAAGCCGCCTTAGCACAGTGGCTTGCTGGGTTGTCTGATGATCAGATGTTCGAATCCCATTGAAAGCGTATGTATTTAGATTGACCTGGGCTTTCATGTGACCCAATATAAAATTGGTACCAGAAAATGTGATGGGATGTAAAGTTTTCTGTGTGAATTTAACTGCATCATCCATCGAGTCCGGATCTGTCTACAAAATATGGAGTTAGCACCATATACCCAACACTCTCTAAGAAGTGTGAAACAAATCTTTAATTTATTTTATTTTACTTTACATTATTTTCATCCTTTAGTCCCAAGCAGTTTTTACGTTAAACCCTTCTATCCGAATATTTACTTTGACTCTGGTCACACAGTGGTATTTAACTCCTGCAGACCCTAATCCTTTATTAAAAGTTAAAATAGCAATTCCATGTATTATAGGTTAAAGTCTCACTGTATCTAGATCTGTGGAACCACTGTTCTATTTGCACAGTTGCCACTAATATTGGAAGAATCAAATTATTTTTTTTTTAAATGCATTGATATTAGAAGAGCCATATTCTAGGAAACATTACGCAATACATTACTATTATAAGAATCATATTCTCCAAAACATTACAGAAACAATATGATTAGAAGAAATATATTAGAGGAAATATTAGAAACAATATTACTATACGAGGCATATAGGAAACAGCAAACAATACATTGCTATCAGAAACAAATATATTATGGGAAACATTGAGCACATCATTACAATCAGTAGAACTATACGAAGGGGAGTCATTATGTTAAAGGTAATTTACGAATAACAATTTTACAATAGTGCGAACCAGATATTTATGTGTGTTATTTCTCAACAGAGCCCCCTTGCCTGGCAACACACTTGGTCTACCTGTCCACTAGTTTATTGAGGCCATCTAGGAAAAGGCATTTGAGGGTGGCATTAAAATATCTGTGAACCACCTCAATGACCTTGTTGTCATCTGCAAACTTCAGACCCCCCAAACGTTCTTTCAATAATCAAAACAAGTGAAAATCCGATGTCTGAATAAAAAACTAGATATTTGAAGAACTCACATTTCAGAGCACGTAGTGCATCCACTGTAAGCGCAGCTGTATGAGAGCGAACATTGTCGTGCAGCAACAGTACTATTTTTGAAAGAAGTCATCAGCACTTCTATAGTATCGCAGGGTCAATTTGTTAACTAACTGTCCTTATATCAATCACTAGTAAGTTTCACCCCTTTTCTATAAATGCATCAATATAGAGTCTGAAGGAAACATGGCTATGTTGAGCCGAAACATATAAGTATCCGGCAGAAGACTTCTTAGTGATAGGGATCACGGAAGTTGATAGTGAGATTATTTTCCATACCACATGGAACAAGAACAATAGCGAGATTATTTTCCATACCACATGGAACAAGAACAATAGTGAGATTATTTTCCATACCACATGGAACAAGAACAATAGTGAGATTATTTTCCATACCACATGGAACAAGAACAATAGTGATTATCTATATAGAAAGAACAATAGTGATTATCTAGGAAACAGGAACAATGAACCTGGCGTTTTTACTAAATTATTAGATTCCTGTGGGACAATAAGTGTGTAATGGTGAAACTCTAGGACATTTAGAAAGGAACCATGTTTTTACAAAGGATAGTGTTCCGTGTTTTCACGATGCAAGGATTGTTAAGTCTCAGAACTTTAAGGACATTTGGTAACATTGTGTATGATCGATTCATGATAAGTATCGGACTATATCCGTGATTGGTGACCAGGTATCGGGGTTATCAAAAAGCTACTGGAGGAAATCAACATCTAGCAGGAGGAACACATCGTTTTGGTGAGGTCATTTTGTGCTGATCTATGATGATGTTGTGTAGTCTTTACCGGGATGATCAGACTTTGCTCCTGATCTTTTCGGTCTGATTCTGCAGACACACTAGAGTATACGACATACATTCTACACATACACTTCTCACATACATACACTTTTCTTCATTAAATTAATATGTTATTGATGTTTAGAAGCTAGAGTTGTTTAGTATGTTGTTTTGGGGAAGTGTGAGAGGTGGCATGATCCAGTGGTGATAGGGGGAGAGAGAAAGAGGTATCCAGTGACTGACGAAGTGTTGTGGACGAAATCTAGTGATTCTCCAGAATAATGATATGGGGTTAAAAATAATGTGGGTGTTGATTCCCCTCACTCCAGGGACGACACTATAAAGGAAAACACGACACCCCTACACCGGTCAGTTGGACTAAAATGATGACCTCTCGGCTTTTTAATAAGACCAAACTAATTCACAAAATCCTATTTCAAAATGCTCCAAGCTACCTTTGGCCATTGTTTAAATATAACGCTAGACATAGCGAACGACTAAATTTACTTCATGTCCCTAAACCTAGGATAGACTTATATAAAACAAGCTTAGCATACTCTGCCGCTCAGTTGTGGAACAATCTTCCACAAGAAATCAAAGACACCACCAATCATGATACATACATTCGCAACCTGTTTGAACACTACCTTAGTACAGACTACATGCCCCCATAACAAATAACACAAAAAAAGACAATAATGGTAACTTATCTCAAACGACAACTAGCCAAAAAACATTCCCTTATGTATGGCACGTTACACCCTCCTTAGGTATTTATAATGCCCATGTTAAACACTGCCTCAGTGAGTCATTTGTTATTGATTATTTTTCATGCGTTTTAATGTTCTTTTGTTGTCAAAAGTTGCTTCATAAGTGATGTTGAATGAAAGAATGTATGATAGGAAATAGAGAAGACGGGCAGAATGTCAGACGGGCCTGCGTGCCCAATTCTTAACCCTTTGAAAATAAAGACTTATTATTATTATTATTATTATTATTATATTGACTTGGGGACGTAAAATTCAAGTACATTTGAAGTCGCAGTGTGTTCTCCTGAAGACGAGGGACAATAGTAATAAGAAAAAGCTCATCCCCATACGAAAAATCAGTCCAGAGGACTAGAAATAGTAGCACGTGTTTGGACTACGCTTGAGTTCAGAGCGAATTAACAAAAGTTAAACATTTTAGAAAACATTACTATTAGAAGAATGGGGAAAATATTATTCAAAACATTACAATTAAAAGAAATATATTATATGGCACAGTATACAAAATAAAACTATTAGAAGAAATGTAAGATATTAAAAAAAAAAAACAACAACAGTACAATAAATATGTAAATTGTAAGAAATTCGTATCCGGGAAAAGTACCTAAATAAATTGAAGTTAAAAAATACATCATTGGAAACATTACATTACCTTCTCTACAGCTATTTCTATAGCCGGCAGAACATGCCTGATGGAGAAAGGCCTGACGATGTCTTCGGGAAGCAGCACAGCTATCATCAAAGGGGTATCCTGCTCGTATGAACTCAGCGTGGGTTCCAAGTAGAGTAAACACAAAAGCCATAGTATCCTCATGTTTCTTGTTGTGACTGTATCGTGAAAAAACATAACAGCACTAAATTGCTCCTTTCACAGCAGGTGAACATATAACGGAAAACAGATTCCAGATATTTAATGTGATTCTTGTTTCTGGAAGGAAAAAAAAGAAGGAAAAAGATATTAATATGGGAATGATTATGTGAGTAAAATATTTAAGATATAAAAGTGAGTCACGAAAGTAAAGAGCCATTTTATACTATAGTCTGTCAAGAAATAATGCCTTCATTCACGATCAATTATTTTGAAAACTGCCTGCTGCATCGTTATGAAATTTTTCCTGTCGTCTTATATTTACCCCCACCCAAGGAATATATCTTTGATAGGTCCAAAAGCAACTTAAATCATGGAAAGCGGCGACATTTCTTTGATGTTTTGGTGAAAAACTAGTGATTTCTCGCTAACAAACTTGTTTTACAGTAATGCCACGTTCCACTACGCGAGGCTCTTGTCATAAGGCCAATCCCATGTCCCACGAGAAAATTAACTATTCAACGCTAATGTTTCCGTGTGAAGACGTAATACATTTAATAATGTGCACTTCATATCTAACCCGTAAATTATATACCGCATATAAACAAACATTTAAATGTGCTGTACAATCTCCAGGAACAAAATAATTTTTGTTGGGTGGACATAATGATAAAGTTATATGCTAAATCTCATAATTTTCCCTCAGTTGGTTACTGAGATATGGAATTTTATATTCGGGCAGACAAAAGTAAACAGACTATACTTTGGCGCAATGAGAAAATTGTACTAGTTTTTTTTTCTTCTTAAATTTAAATTATTAAAGAATCGCCACTCGATGGGTATATGGTCAGTAATATATCAGCAGTCGGTACTTCCCAAGACATTTCTGGTACAGATTTTAAGCTATATTGACCAGACAGTCCCGGAAAATTTTAAAAAGAAAATCTGCTTCTTGCGGATTCGTCAGCCAGACCACCTGGCTGACAAACATGCGTCTAACCTCTATGCTACATGGGATCCTGCTGAAGGTTTAGTGAAGTCAGTCATATGTCCTTTACAGGTTCTTGCATTCAACCCAAGCATTTGTTAGTTGTTTGTAATTTACTAGACAACGTTAGTAGTTTGTCATCGTTTTCTGAGAAGATGTAGTACTTTTGAGAAATATTCAGTCTAATTAGATTATAAAACAGGGATGTACATGTGACAGCTTGAATGAATGAATTTATATATATATATATATATATATATATATATATATATATATATATATATATATATATATATATATATATATATATATATATATATATATATATATATAATGTACCGAGTGTTTATAAAGTTCCACTACACTTTGCATGTAGAATAAATTTGAAAAATGAATTAGAAGATGCATTAAATATGTGCTCCACAGTCCATCGTGCAACAATATGCAGCGAATGGCTGTCGTCTGCTCGAGTATTTCTTTACACTCCAAACAGGATGGTGTTTTCAACGGAAGAACGAATTTGTTACGTTGAACAAGTGTTTAGAAATGGCGGTCGATACACAAGGATGGTTGTTCAAATATTTATAGCAATATGTCCTTATAAACAACCTACTAATCGCATTACGGTTAGAAATTTGTTGAATACGTTTCTTGCTACGGGAAATGGAGATGATGCTCCGAGATCTGGTAGGCCTGCTGTATCTGAAGACAAATATCTAGATATCCAAGACAGAATCCCGAAAATTCCAAGCTAGTCCTTAAGGAACATGTCGCAACAAGTGAACGTATCAATGAGCACAGTGCACAGCATTCTTAAACCACGATTAATTGTTCCTCCATACAGAAAGTCTGCTGTGTGTGACTAAAAGTGTGTGATAATCAATCCAGAATCAACTACTCCAAATGGTTTCAAACATTTTTAGCTAAAAAAGGCGAGACAATTCTCGATGTAACATTCTTCTCTGATTAGGCATGGTTTCATCATTCTGGATACGATAATAGAAAAAAAAAATAATCGTATTTGGAGCACTTTTAATCATAATGCATTTCACTAAGCGCCTCTTCACGATGAGACAATTGGAGTATGGTGTGCCGTCATTGGAAAACGTTTTATTGTATAATTTTCTTCAACAACACTATACATATTAATAACGAAGACACAAACCATACAGTGTACGATTTATTGACTGACATATTTCGCTGCATCTAGTCAGGTACATACTGCAGAAGTCACACAACATAGAGTAAAATAACTAGATACATCCTTCAAGCTGAAATATACACATTTTCGCACAGTAATATCAATTAATGTATTTGACGAGATGCAGCAAAATATGTCAGGCAAGAAATCGTACAATCTATGGTTTGTGTCTTCGTTATTCAAATTCACTACGGGAAAGCATTGTTTTGATTTTCTGAAACACTATAAATACCGTTCGGTACCGTACTGACATTCTGGAACCTTTGTTAGAATAGCTGAATGAAGGTAAAATTGAAGAAGCCAGGTTCCTGCAAGATGGTGCAACTGCAAACAGAGCTAGGGCATCTCTTAATTGTTTTTTTTGGGGGGGGGGGGAAGACGTATTCGCAAATAGCCTAATATCACATGGAAGTTTGCCTGCTTGTTCTCCAGATCTAACTCCATTATAGATTATTATATATGGATTTTTTGGGGGAAATTAAATATTTACAAATTTATGCACACGCAATTGATGACATGAAAGAAGAAATCAGAATTACCATTATAAGAAACATAAAATATAGAGCAGTTTTAAGAAACACAATTACGGTGTTTCACATTCTGGGATTGCGAGATAAGTAAGACGCACATTTGTTTCATTTCTGTTTCAATGTGTTTCATTTTTTTTTTAAACCACGCTTTAATTATTTCCATTCTGTTATTATGCGCTATTATAATCAATTCAAGGTCGTCTCCGTGAGTTTATTGTCTTTGTTAACTTGTCGCCGCAACGTCCTTTGTAATTATTATTATTATTATTTGCGTTTGCTCGCTTTACATTCAAGTCCATACAGGTGATATTACTTCTAGTGCACTGAACTGAATTGTGCTTGTGAATTAGCTTTCCCTATTACCAATGTCCCTCCCCATTAGGCGAACCCACTCCGACTTCTGAGGTACTCGGAGTTTACGTCCCCAAGACAAGGACGAGAAGTCAATATTTGAGCCCAATTGGCCAGTGTAGGAGTTGAACCCGATACCCCGGTATCAGCACGCTGGGCGTTTAAGAGCTAGCATTCTTATCCATTCGGACATGGTGACCTCCAATGTTTTGTAAAAGTGTCTTGTTCTGTCGTTTTTATATGGTTTACCTTGATCATAGCGACTGTTGATATTATCTCTACAGGGCACCTTCCTTCGTACGTTATGATTGTTCAGAGATTGTTGTACCGATTTACTTGCTTAAGAATATACGTCCAAATGGAAGTGGAGGAAGAGGAGTACCACGTAAACGATGGACAGAGGCAATAGCAGAGTCAATGGGAATCTCGATACATGAAGCCCATAAACGGGCACTCTCCCGCTGTTTATACTTCACCTAAACACCGCTTGGTTCAAGAGGAACAAGATGAGATGAGATAAGATGAAAATATACGTAATAATTAAATGGAAGAGAATAGGAAAAAGAAATATGTTGCGTATCCCTTACGGGACGTTGCAGTCAACACTTGCATTTTCAGCTGCTGTTGATGTACTAGGCAAGTGTTACGTTCAGTAGTTTGCCATTGCTTTCTGAACTACCGGCCCCTATACCTTTAAAAAAAAAACCAGCACAGCTGTGTTTCGAACCTGGGTATACGGGCTCACAGAAGCACCTTAGCCACAGAGACGGGAAGAGAATAGATTACTAATATTTAAAGTTTGAGAAACTTGCATTTTGTGTAGATATTTAATATAGCATAGTAGTGTGCGGGACATCTGATCATGTGTTCGTTAATTTCGACTGGACAACATTATAAAGTCACAGACTATCGGAAATAAAATAAAGAAAATTTACAATAAACAATATGCTGAGAAATAGCATTTTTTGGGTCGGTATTCCTGACATGATATTGTGGGGTCATAAATATTATGACATTTATTGTACTCATTTGAAATACTATTTCCACTGGATAATTTATGTATTCACGTTACACTTTCATTAATGAAAGGTCTGATACTTAGGACAATAATATTCGGTGATAATAACAGCAGATGGAAGATGTATTAATGAAGTAAAATGTAAAATATCCCACGCAAATGTAGCGTTTTCACAAGATGAAGAATGTTCTTTGCCAAAGTGCTGCTAACCACATTACCTAACAAGCGCGAGTGCTCTATGAAAATATGAGTCTTGTGTCATAGGCTCAAACGAGCCTTGCCTTAAAGCTTGTAAAAGGATCCGTTCATATATATATATATATATATATATATATATATATATATATATATATATATATAATATATATATATATATATATATATATATATATATATATATATATGTATATGCTTGCTTGCGTTCGCTGGCTGTGAACTCCAGTGTGAAGTCCTGTATGTCGGATGAAGACATCATGTTGTCATACCGGACTGAGGTTTGCGTGATTATCCATTATCTGATGTCTGGCTTATTGGTGTCCAGACTGGTGGTTTCTCGCCGTGCAGGCAGATACTCTCCTACTTCGGAAGAATCATCGATTCATATACGTTAGCCAGGACTCCAAAGGGACCTGTTGTCGAGGACGCACGACTAGGATATGTTAGTAGGTCTTGGCCAGTATAAAGCCTGGCCCTGGTTCCTCCTTGGAAACACCTCTGCGAACCCTATATATATATATATATATATATATATATATATATATATATATATATATATATATATATATATATATATATATATATATATATATATATTGTAACATGCGAGATAAACGCCACAATAGGACGGGTGTAGGGGTAAAGAATCTGAAAAGAACAATGCGAGGTCACTGGTGTAAAATGAGAGTCGGGGCCAGCGATTTTGACTAAGAAGTCCCAAGACAATGGAGGAGACCCAAAACAGTGGATTGTTACAGCAGGTACATGTCAGTTGGGTCACCCGGTGACAGAGAGGAACGTGCTAGAGAGGGGATAAAACAAAGGGAAACCTAGACGGGTATTTTTTCATGGGAACAGGAAATTGGGATCAATGGGGAAATATATTTTCGTGGGTGGTCCCGTAGAAGCCGAATAAAGAGAGACGTTTGGGCAAGTGGAGGGGAGTTGCGTTTTGGGCTAAGTTAGGGAAACTAGCCAGGTACTCGGTGTTTGGGCTAAGGTAGGAAAACTTCAGCCCGGGAGGTAGAAGCATTGAGTATCGGGTAAGTTAAGGGAACTGGGGCCAGAGAGAAGATACTCAGAGGATTTGGTTACGTTCAGGGATGGAGAAGAGTCCGGAGGAAAAAGTGAATTTTCGAAGGCCTGTCTGATTGTTCCTGGGATGGTGCGTTTTCATCATGTCCCTTCATAATCAATAAAGTTGTGTGTGCGCAAACAGGAGTTCTCCAGTGACTCATTGCTGTTGACTAAAGTAATGATCTGTGTTGTGATACCTGTGGCTGATCCATCCTGCACTACTCGATGATATATGAAAAATATAGGGACCTTAGCAGGGGATTGTGGCATGTATATATGTATATATAATTTGGCTCACCTATACGCATTCACAAAAAGAAGAAAAGACGTTATGTTCAGTCCCAATAGTTCTTACAGGAAAGCCCAGCTATACGTCGCTTCGGTTTACGTTGTTTCACTATGACGTCGTTGTCACAATGGGACATAACTTTATGTCGCTACATTCCGCTATAACGTTGTCACTTGTGTTGCTATACCGCGCTAACTTTTACATTTTGTGCAGTGCGTTTCCCCAGGATTTTATCGTGTAATCACCCATAATTACGATTATAAGTTCGAAGCGCACAGTAAGTGCTTATAGTGTGTCTGGTTGTAAGAGAACCAGGAAAAATGTTACTCTTGAGGTGACGTTAGATGTGTTACGTGGTTTTGAGGCTGGCGATCCGGCTGTTGATATCGGTTAAGTCCATGGTTTACCTCCAGCCACGGTAAGGACAATCGTGCAGGTTCTGACAAAATCAAAGAGGATGTTAAAAACGTAACCCATTTGAGTGCTTCCAAGATCACTCGTACCAGAAGTACTCTTATGGAGAACATGGAAGCAATATTGGCCGCCTGGACTGAAGATCAGAACCAACGGAATATGCCTGTGAGCAAGATGGCTATCCAAGAGAAAGCAAAGTCTCGCTATGAAGATCTAGCAAAGAAAGCAGGTGAGAGCAGTACTAGTAGTACTGATGATAGTTTTGGATTCAGTCGTAGTTTTAATGCCTCTACATCCCAATAATTCAATCACTCGCTCTCCAACCCACCACTATTTAGCCAATAGATATCAACAACTATCAAAATAAAAATTGCATGATACACCGTATTTTATTTAATTCTATGGGGAAAAGTGTTTCGCTGTACGTCGTTTCACTTAAACTTGCGTTTTCCAAGAACGTAACCCCGTCGTCAACCGAGACCTTCCCGTATCTTGTTGTAAATACTTGGTGTTTCTCACAAAATGTCCAACATAGCTGGGACAGCACTTAAATTCTCTATCCTATAGTCGTCTTTGGTGGTCCTTCTGCGTTTCATGATGGGTGCATTCGGAATTAGTCGACCACTATGTCCAATCTTCAGCAGTTTGTATTGGTGTGTAAGTTATCAAGCCATAAGCAGGTCAGCGTGGCCGAATGGATAAGACCTCTAGCATTTAAACTTTCGTTGTGCAGATGGTGATTTAACGGGTTCAACCCCTACACCGGCCAGTTGGACTGAAAAATTGACTTCTCGTCCTTGACTTTGGGACTTAAATTACAAGTAGCTCTGAAGTCGGAGTGGGTTCGCCTGATAACGAGGGACACTAGTAGTAGGGAAAGTTAGCCCGCACTCAAAATTCAGTCCAGTGTGGACTACGCACGAATTAAAAGCGAGCGAAAAAAAAACAACATAAGACCATTATTTCCTGTTTCCATCAACTTGTCTTGTACTTTCAAATGCGCCATGAAACACTCACATCCTCGGCGAAGCATACGGATCTTTGGAACGTTACCAAACAGGGGACGCAATATATATCTGTGTTGCAACACGCAGAGGTTATCAAAAGTGTAAGATCTGCAACAGATTTAGCGACTTCTGTACTCTTGAAAGTGTTCATCCAACCAGTTTTGCAGCTGGTAAAGCTGTTAGGACGTCACGCTGATAATGGTCTGAGTGTAGTAAGGCGAGGCTACATGCCAACACTCGACTTTGGCTACATGAGGGAAAGAGTGCGCCCCCTCCTCCCCCGTGTACTCAGGACTATAACATGTGATAGTCCTAGGACTTCACATACCCTCATCAAGCTCCCGGCACGTGACCTTTTTCCAATGTTAATGATGCATCGATAAACAACATAGCATGCAACCTAATGGCTCTTTACTGTTGTTGCAGATGTCTTAATAAAATGGTTGCAGCGACATATACGAGGGATGGTCATAGAGTAATGTCTCCTATTTTTATCTATGTAAATACTTGATCGGTTGCAATGCAATAATTTAGCCAGATTCTTCAAATGCTCTTCTGCTTTGTATATCACTGCCAACCTGTTTCAGTCACGGATTGCGCAGCAGTAACAGTTTTAAAAGGCCTTCAAAGAAGTTGGTTAAAGCAACGTAATGTCACAGAGTGCCTCAATGCTGAAGGCGAGACCCCGATTCGCATCCACGAACGTTTGAGTATTGTTTATGGACATTCAACAGCGGATGTTAGCAATGTACTACGTTGGGTATGTTTTTGTGACGAAGCTGAAGTAGGTCAATCCTCACTGGCTGACGCAAAACGGAATGGCCGTCCGTCAACCGTATTGACTTCACACAACATGCATCTAGTTGATGACATTCGTGGTGACAGTCGGGTAACATTGGATGCACTGTGTTCCATGTTGTCCAGTAGTAAAGACAGTTCCCAGACCATGATTAAAGATCTGATTTATTCAACGGTTTGGGCACGGTTGGTACCCAGAATGTTGAAAAGACATAAAGATGCAAGGACAAACACAGCCATCAACCTCCTGCACCGTTACGAAAATGAAGGAGAAGAGTTGTTATTGAATTTTCTTATAGGTGATGAGAGTTGTGTTCATTTTTTTAAAAAAAACCAGAATCCAAGAGGCAGTCAATAGAATGGCATCACACAACATCGTCGGCAAGAAAGAAGTTCAAATTGGCAACATCTATAGGGAAAGATATGGCTTCCGTGTTTTGGAATGAAAAAGATGTGATTCTACTCGACTTCTTGGAACAGGGAAACATGGTGTATGCTGACCGTTACAATGACACTCTAAAGAAGCATAGTGGGCGTCTTCGACGATTATTCCCATTTCACCAAGATCCCAGAAATGCAATACTGTTGAACGATAATCCGACATCGGACACCGCTAAACGCAACATTGCTAAGTGTGAAGAATTTGGCTTTACATTATTACCACGCCCCCTTTACAGACCCGATTTAGCACCTTCAGACTTCCATCTGTTAGGACCACTGAAAGAAGATCTTCGCGGACATCACGTTGAGGACACCGACACCCTTAAGAGCGCCGGTGATTTGAGAAAAAGGATACGAATTTTTACCTTATGGGGATAAATGCCCTTGTGAAAAGATGGACGAAAACTATAACGAATAACTGAGACTACACTGTGAAATACATTTTTGAAGTACATACTTAGGTCTTCATTTCAATGTAAATTGTATATGTTGTGTGTGTGTGTGTGTGTGTGTGTGTGTGTGTGTGTGTGTGTGTGTGTGTGTGTGTGTGTGTGTGTGTGCTCGCGCTCGTGCGTGTGTGTGTGTGCCCATTGAATAAAATTTAAAAAAAACAAAAACAAGCATTACTTATTGATGATGTATATGAAGAAACAGCCCCTCGTACTTCGATGTTATGTTCCTTTCATACTAGAAATTAAGTGGTCATTTTAGCTTCTACGTAAACGTGTATTTTATCAAATGAGCTAGCACTGTTTCAATAGAGAATCATAGTTATGACAAACTGATAAAAGCAAGTGTCTCGCGCACTGAAGATTCTGGTTCCGTTTTCCAACTGTGTCGTTTAGTTCACGCGTGAAAGTTTTCCTCAAGGAGCAATATGTGGTAATCGCGGAAGCTATAGAGTTAGTATCGAGTGAGATTCTCTCGACTTGTCATTCTGTAGAGAGCGAAATGCGAGAGAGAGAGAGAGAGAGAGAGAGAGAGAGAGAGAGAGAGAGAGAGAGAGAGAGAGAGAGAGAGAGAGAGAGAGAGAGAGACAGACAGACAGACAGACAGACAGACAGACAGACAGACGCAAACCTGGTAAAACCCCGTGGAATGAAGCCGATCATCTCGCTATAACAGTTAACCCCCTTTAGCAGCATAAACCTGAGAACCTTCGGTCTGGTCAGTGAAGGTTGTTTTAGAGATATACCATGCAGCATCAGGAATGAAAAGGACAGCTTTTATTTGGTGCAATGTCTGGTATTCATCTGTGTTTATGATCTAAACTGTACGATACTAGCAATGTTTGCTATCTGAGTACATAAAATATAGCTGGATTCGAGGTGTTGGAGGACACATTTATAGATTATAGCTTGGGAAGATGATTAGAATGGGAAACACGATTCTAAGCCATAAGAAATGGATAAGAAATGAAAACAAATAAGAAATAACCGAAATTCGACAGATTATTGACTTTTCTTGGGGAGAGAAAATAACATAAAATGTAACAATTTCACCTAAATCATATATCTTAATTTGTCGACTTCCTAGTGCGTTGAATGAGTTACACCCAGAACAATATGCGTTAGTACTTAGTATTAACAAGTAGCAGTATTTGCGTAGTGGCTATTAGATTGACGTCCCATACAGTAGTCTTGGGTTTAACTCTGTGTGTTCGAACTCAACAACCGCCTTATTAAAAGCTAATTTTTAACAGTAAATTTGTGGTCGTGCTTGATAAAAAGACATTGATTCTCTTTGTTTCAGGTTAAATCTTTTCATAAATCAAAGCATATTATCAAGAAGTTTCTTGTAGAAGTATTTGAAATGCAGAACACATTTCTGGCATGTAAGTTGTAGAAAATATGAAGGGGTAGGTAGGTAAGAAAGGTCTAGCAAACCGGTATGGAAATAATTATTTGAACCTAGAAACATTATGCTCGTGAATCATGAAGCAAATTAGAGGAATGACGACGTTACCGGTGCTGAAACTTCAATAATTCCCCTCCCTCTCCCCCTTTTTCCCCATCATCTCCCCGCCTCACAGCTCACGTGGAAGACAGCAACTAGCATCTATAATGGGGTATCTTTTTCTTGTGTTTCTGTATTCTGTAACCCATTGTAGGCATATATCCCTCAACAACTCACTTTGTTGCTATCTCTTGCTGCTTCGCAGTGTCCTCTTCATGTATTTCATTTCTGTCTCTAATTTTCTTCTCCGTGTGTTTTAGGTTCTGTTCTCTTTCTCTTGCTCTGTAGGTTCCAGACAAAGGAACGTCCAGTTATACTATTCTCAGGTATTCTTAATGTATATTCTATTCAAAGCCAGCGTATTTTCCTCATATCTTCATTCTTCGATATTTGTTTCGTTCTCTCTATCTTCCCCAACATGCGTGAACCTGTCACCAGGTGCTTTTATTCTGCGGAGGCACCAATATATAAATATAGTTTATTATTAATCTATTCAGTATTTCTCAATTTTCTGATTCATACAGCTGTACTGGTTTAGCGTTAGGGTTAAATATCCTAAGTTTGGTGCTCCGTTTAATTTCTTTGACTTCCGTATATTTTTTAGTGCTATTAAACGCTAATCTATCCTCATGTATTCCTATTCCGCTACCCTATCTTTTTCTCTATTGCTATCTAAATAGTTTTATTATTACACCTCGTAAAATAAGGTTTGATATAGGAAATCAAGTTGTCATTTGATTGATTTATTCTCATTATCTTTATCTTTCTCCTAAGATTATGTAGACCTAAGTGTTTTCACCTCGTTCCTATTCCACCCAATGTATTAAGTTTGCTTTGCATTAGATCCCTTGTGTTGTTCGTTACCATCATGCAATTCCATGTCGTCAATGTGTTTATTATGAAGGTATATGAGCCATAAATGTTACTCATCTTGACATAAAGAGATTCACCAACTCGATCGAGGGAAAGGGGCGCGGTGATGTGTGAGCCACTTTGTGTCGGCAGTTTACTATGGACTGAATTTCACGTGAGGCGACATGTTATTAATAATCCGACGACTTCTGATTCAACTCTGCCTAACGAGATTAAATGTTGTATTGATTTATTGTAACATGCATCGGATTGATTGTAGCAGGACTGAGACAGAAGACACTTATTCACTTACTTTGAAATTAGTCATGATACAAGACAAGGAGGAGGATCTCAGTTGGTTAAGACATAGTTGTACTTAAGGCAATAACAAACATCCGGCTACATTATGTCAGTGACTCTTTATCTATCACTCACGGTCTCTTTCACAATCGAATTCAGACACTTATTTACACTAACACGCACGAACACGCACAAACACACACAGACAGACAAACTGCCAGACAGACAGACCGACCGACCGACCGACCGACCGACCGACCGACCGACCGACCGACCGACCGACAGACAGACAGACAGACAATTGGACGGATGGATAGACAGACATGAAAACAGACAGACAGACAGACAGACAGACAGGCAGGCAGACAGACAGACAGGCAGACAGACAGACAGACCGACCGACCGACCGACCGACCGACAGACAGACAGACAGACAGACAGACAGACAGACAGACAGACAGACAATTGGACGGATGGATAGACAGACATGAAAACAGACAGACAGACAGACAGACAGACAGGCAGGCAGGCAGACAGACAGGCAGGCAGACAGACAGACAGACAGACAGACAGACAGACAGACAGACAGACAGACAGACAGACAGACAGACAGACTCAAACACACACACACACAGATATAGATAGTGAAGCGCTAGATAACATTTGGTCTAAAATCATAGTAATTGAACAACACCAAAAACCAGAAGCATGATTAGAATCGATGTGAAATAAATTGAGAATTTGACACAAGGCATACTCGAGACAAGGCAATAAACGTGATCGCAGAATGTCGTGTAAACCGTAGTTATCATAGTTTATAGTCGTGGCACACAATGATGAAAAAAAATAAACCTTGTAACAATTTGAAAAATTAGAGGAAAACGAGATATAGGAGGACAGAGGAATACATTCTTTAACAACGTTAATCGTGCCATGTAAAGCTATCATCGTTAGATACGTTTTTAATTGATTCATTTAAGCTGCAGAGGATGACAAGTGGGGAGACATGATCGTTCACACAATTTGACAAGGATCTTGATGACAAAGTTGATGATATTAGGGGATCGTGGTTGTTATAGTGCAGTGGTTCTCAACCGGTGGGGAATTCCCCCCCCCCCTCCGGGGGGGGGGATTTTAGGGTTTCCAGGGAGGGGGGTGAAGATTATTTCAAGATCGCTTTAAGACAAGAACCGAATACTTGATATTGTTTTTCCCTTCATACTTTACGGTTCTGTACGTCTCACCCTTCTAAAATTAATTTTATAAAGTAAGTAGACCCACAAATCACATTTTAAGTAGACGTCTAAACTTGTTTTAGTATGTGCTTCTATTATTACGTATACTGTGTCGGAGTAGGGGGTGGGGGATTTTTAGGTAGGAAATACGAAAGGGGGGAATGACGTTCTGAAAATATGGTGAAGGAGGGCATAGGCCAAAAAAGGTTGAGAACCACTGTTATAGTCCTTCCTAGATTCATACTTCAGTATCAAGCATGTATGATGTTGTGATTGCTTTGATAACAGAGGACTACTCATATTCAAAATACAAAGAATACCATGTAACATTTTTTTTAAAACAAGAAACTAGAGAAAGTGGTCACAACTGCCAAGACTGAGGTGACAAGAACAAGGGGAAGGCAGAGAAGTAAATATCTGGATAGCTAGGTCACGTGGTATGGTCGAGTCAAGAACACGGAGCTGGTGCTCGACTCTGATGATCGTGTGAGATGGCGAAACATGACAAACCATGCTTATCGGCAATGCACGTGATACATGATGCATGAACTTATATTCTTAATATGGTTTCCTCACTTGCAACTATATGTGGTGCTAATACCGCCTACTGCCATTACATGGTTTCTCTAATTTGATATATTTCGGCTTTAACTAATGGTCCTACGGTTGTTGAGCCTGGTAGATGAATATTTGGTGCTGGTCTCAATTAAGATTGTATTCTTAACAATCTTATAAACTTGAGTCAGTATAATTTTAACAATTCAGCAGAAAGGAAGTTATGACAGGTGGTAAAAATAGATTCCGATGTTAAAATTGAACAGTTGTTTTCCAAACATTAACTAAAAGTGCACAGCTAATGTTTTTCAGCATCTATCATTAAGCGAGCAAACACAGCTAAAGAGGTTTGAAACTTCATACTGTTGCGTTTCTGTTTTGTATCGCTAATGTTGTCCCTAGGCAACGTGTGAAGTCGCAAGCGTGTGTGTGTATGTGTGTGGTCTGGTTTGTGTGTGTGTGTGTGTGTGCGTACGTGCGTGCGCGCGCGCGCGTGTGTGTATGTGTGTGTGGCAAATATGTGTATGATTTTTTTTAATTTATTTAATTATTTTTTTGGGGGGGTGGGGGTGGGGGGTGGGGGGTGGGAGGCGAGTTATGTGCTTGCTGTGTGTTCGGTGTGTATTTGTGTAACTATATGTTGCTTGTAACTATATGTTGTGAGTACATGTTTATGAGAACAGCGAATTTGAGTACAAATAAATTACATACTTACTGGTGTCTGCGCAAATCAGAACGAATGAAATGGTATGACAGAATCATAAGTGTGGAGCTCATTGGGAGAACCAGACAAATATTAGAGAACGAAAAGGTAAAGAGAAGACAATGTCACTGGTTAGAGCATACATTGAGAAAACCTCAGAATAGGATATCTAGAATCTGGAATGTTCTGGAATTATTTCAAATCCACAGGTCAATTGAAGTAGAGTATTGCTTAAAAATCACACGGAGAAGAAACACATGAATAATATGGGGAGGACATGGGCGGAGCTGCATGGGTTAGCTAAGGATAGAAGGGCTTGTTGAGAGTTAGTAAAAGGCCTAGGTCTCACTGGGGATTAAAGGATGAGAGAAGAAGAAGAAGAAGAAGAAGAAGAAGAAGAAGAAGAAGAAGAAGAAGAAGAAGAAGAAAAAGAATCAGCAGCAGCAGCAGCAGCAGTAGCAGCAGCAGCAACAGCCCTCGTCTTCGCCGCCATGCCCCCGCTGCAAGGCTCACATGAGCAAGGCGGAGTTTATCCCCAATTCCGCCCCTAAAAAGGAAAGTATAACCATGACAGTATGCTATGGATTAAGCTTATGAGCCGCTGTAGGTAGCTGTTGGTTGTGTAGTCCTGTTTGCGACGGTAGACAAAGCAACTTTATAGAGGCAACGGCTACTGCCACCGACCACCAATGTGGTCATTGCCAAGAAGTAAGGCACATGACAGATTGCGATCTTTATAGATGCCTCGAAAACTAAAGCAGTTAAAGCAATTATGCTGGAAATGTTCAGCACTGAATGGTGATAATAGCATGTATATGGCGGTATGTTGAGTCTGTTGATGTATTACTTGGGCTATTAATATCACAGAATGATTCCACCTCTAAGGAGGTGTTTGAGACACCACATACTGCTACCTTAATTATGCTTTTGTCTTCACGTGTGTTCGGCATTGTTAGTATTACTTGTCTTGTGATAACTTTCCCTATTTCAATATCTGAATAGTATCCATGAATTTTACACACACACACGCGCGCGCGCGCACGCACGCACGCACACACATCCGCTGTTGATTTCCTCCATGCCACCGTCTCAATCCATTAGCATCATTTATCTTGGTCTGCCTCTGCCTCTCTTCCCCTCAATCTTTCCATATGTCACTCTCCTTCTTACATTCAATTATAGTGACTTATTGCATGAGATAGTCTTCATTTTCTGAAATGCAGCCTGTGCCTGCCATATTCTGCTCTTAATTTCTGTTGTGCATCTTTCATCATCTCATCTCATCTCATCATGTTCCTCTTGTACCTTACGGTGTCGAGGTGAAGTATAAACATCGTGAGAGTGCCCGATTATGGGATTCATGTATCGATATTCCCATGGACTCTGCTATTCCCTCCGCCCAACTTTTACGTGGTCGGCCTCTTCCTCTGTTTCCATCTGGTCTGTACATCATTGCTTGTTGTGGTATGCTGTTGACTGGTAACCTACCTTCATGGCCAAGCCATTTGACTTTCATCTCTCATTGGATGTTATAAATGCCTCTAGGTATTTAAAACTATCCACTTGGTGAAGAAATTTTCTCTCTATCTCTATTTAACATTTAGATGTTACCTTTTTTTCTTTGATATCATCATTGTTACTGTGTTCTTGATATTCAAGGAGAGACCTTTCTTTGCATTCTCTGTTAATACAATGTCCAACAATTGTTGTAGATCTTTTACAGTATCCGCCATCAATACTGTGTCATCTGCACAGCATATATTGTTTATACGAGGGCAAGTCAATAAGTAAGTTACAAATGGCTGTAGAAAAATAACTAAATAGGATAGCAACTTGAAACCAGTTAATTTTTATACATACATTGTCCCTTTATTTCTCAACATAATTTTCACCATCATTGATGCACTCATCCCATCGTTTTATCAGTCCTCCCAAACCGGCTGCATAGAACTGCGGGCTCTGTTTTCATTGACCTGTCATCCCGCAGAACTGTGTGCCTTACTTATTGACTCGCTCTCGTAACTTTTTCTACCCAGCTATGCACCGCTTTACGGGAAATCGCTAGGGGTTACGTCCACTAAAAACTCAGCTTGGCGGGAGACATTTCGCGAGTGAGGCCGAAGTTGAATGAGAAGTGAAAACGTGGTTTAGAAAACAGAGCACGCAGTTCTGTGCACCGGTTTGGGAGGACTGATAAAACGCTGGGATAAGTGCACTAATGTTGGTGGAAATTATGTTGAGAAATAAAGGGACAATGTTTGTATAAAAAATAAACTGGTTTCAAGTTATCATATTTAGTTATTTTTCTACAGCCATTTGTGACATACTTATTAACTTACCCTCGTAATAAAACCTCCGAATATTATTCCTGGCTGCTTTTGATTCCTCTCATTATTACTTCGCTATGTACTGCTTTAACTCCATGCCAATATGTCAAACAGTCTAGCATCTTCTCGCCTTCACGTAACCTTCCTTCGAAATTTCTCGTTGTGACGAAATGATCCAGCTATACTTTACTCATGACATGCCAAAGTTTTCAGGTTGTCCCCTTCTGATGCGAGCAACCAATACTATTTGTGAGGTAACTGTTTTCAAGCTATCTTCATTTTCTGTTCGTCCGCAATGTTCTCATTTTTCTTCTAGAAAGCCACATTTCCGCAAATTCGACATAATTCCTCACTTGTCTGCTAATTGTTCTCACAGAGATACATTTTCCGCTAATTGCAGATACTGCTGTTCTAGAGCTTTCCCTTCTCATTATGTCCTGCATTTACTTCCCCACACACAAAAATTGCGATTTGCAATTCTTATCTGGTCTGTGTGGCTTCACCACCAACCCAAATGTTAAACATTGGACACCGTCTGATGGTCGGTGTAATGTCGTTGTTGATGTACCTGAGACGTTCTTCGGGTCCCAAATCGGTCTTGAGTTTTATGGATCCTTTCCGTATAGTAAGGAATAGATACGTGATAGTAGCAGCCGAATGATATAAAGTAATAAACATTTAACGCATGTGAGTGTTTTGAGTTGGCATAGCAAAAGCAAATTCTACTCTCTGATGGGCATTCCTTAATTGAGAGAGAGAGAGAGAGAGAGAGAGAGAGAGAGAGAGAGAGAGAGAGAGAGAGAGAGAGAGAGAAAGAGAGAAAGAGAGAGAGAGAGAGAGAGAGAGAGAGAGAACAAAAACTTTATTTTTAAAGGGTTAAGAATTGGGCACGCAGGCCCGTCTAACATTCTGCCCTTCTATCACTCTCTTTCATACATTATTTCATTCACACATCATTCAATGCTATCAGAGAGAGAGAGAGAGAGAGAGAGAGAGAGAGAGAGAGAGAGAGAGAGAGAGAGAGAGAGAGAGAGAGAGAAAGAGAGAGAGAGCTGAAAAGTACAAAAGAGGAAAATAATAACATCATTATCTATTTGAAGAGAAATTTTCAAATGAATGAAATAGGTAATGTAAGAATAAAAAACCGGTCTCTGTGGCTAAGGGCTTGCGAACGCGGTTTGTGAGCCCGTACACCCGGGTTCGAAACACAGCGGTGCTGGTTTTTTCGAAAAAGGTATAGGAGCCGGTCGTTCAGAAAGCAATGGCAAACTACTGAACGTAAAAGTTGCCCAGGAATCACGAACAGCGAAAATGGTGGGGTTGACTGCTACATCCTGTGAAGGAGATGCAACTTAGAAAAAAAAGAATAAAAAACTATGTCTTAGGTAAAATACACCAGACTGAACACACAAGAGATAGAGGGATAGTAGAGGAGAGAGGGAGATCAAATATTAAGAAAAAAAGTGAGATAAAGTAAGAAGAACAGAAAAATTAGAAATCCCCTGGAAACATATTCCCCATATATTTGACAAGGAAGATGAGGATTAAATCATCCATACTTGAGGATCACTTCCAAAACTGATCAGAACTGGCGTCGTAGGAGAACCAGCCTCACTAGAGTAAGCTTTTGAAGTTAACGCGACATCAACTTTCAATTTCACTTTGCCATCAGAATACGCCCAGGAGTGTCCTTGAACGTCAGAGAACGGAAATCCCCGGACATGCATATCAAGTATTTCATAAGCGCTGGGTGCTTTCTAGTTTCTAAGTGGCTTTTGTGCGAACCTGGTGACGTCGGCAGCTGGCTGTCTTCTTGAGCCGAAGCCAGGCAACACATCTTGCCAGTCTGATCTATTGTTTATGGTTCATTGATTCAGTACTTCAAGTCCTGAATTGCTGCTGCTCGTGATATTACGTGTAGCTGTTTGTTTTATTCTAGTTTCCTGTCATGTCGCTTTTAGCTCATTTTCATCGAATTTTATGTCATATAACAAGTGGCTTCTTCTTTTCTTCTAGTGTTTTGCTAAATAACACATGGCTTATTTTTATATGGTTTGTTTTTTTTCTTATTGACATATAGCATATGGCTTCTTCTTTTCTTCTAGTTGCGTTTTGCAATACAACACGTGGCTTCTTTTTATATAGTTTTTTTTTAAAATTTTCATATGAAATGTGGCATCATTTCTCTAGTTTTTTGCCACATGGCCTCTTCATGTTATAGCTGTTTGCCACATATCACGTGGAATCCTCTTTTTATATAGCGTAGTGCCATAGCCCATATAGAATGTAGCTTCTTATTTGTGTACATGTCCTTGCCATATAGCCCATGGCTTCTTCGTTTCATAATTTTTGTTGGTTGCAATGTAAGACGTGGCTTCCTCTGTGTAGATGGTGATGTGCCAGAAAGCACGTGGCTTCCTCTGTGTATATGGTGATGTGCCAGAAAGCACGTGGCTTCTTCTTTGCTTCTAGTTTTTTGCCACATAACATGTAGCTTCTTATTTTTATATATTGTCTTACTACATAGCACGTGACCTCTTCTGTTCTTCTAGCTTTCTGCACCTTAACGTTCAGCTGAATGAGTTCAAATTCATGATGAAATGGTGATGAAACTGGAAACGTGAGTGGTTTTACAGAAAAATGTGAAGAATTTCACATATGAAAATGTGAAGTTCTGTTGGAGGTTACCAGATGCGGAGGCGCATAATCACCGATTCCAATCGGCAATGCACTTAATGAGCATGATTCTATTTAAGAATCATCGTTTACAGTGAAGACAGCACACGGCGAGTTACTGAGGCTGCAGTTGTTACACGATCACTCATAAACACCATAAAGCAGTCAACAAAGCTCCGAATAGCTTTTAAAAAAAAAGACACTGGCGAAAAGAAGGAAAGTAAAGAGGATATGAACATATTTCCCATGACCAAACTGCTGAACAGGCAGTGGATCGACCAACACCACTGTTGGCAACGTCAAGATTTGTAGTATCACTTCACCACACTAATATTGTCCATGTGTAACATATGGTTACCTATTGGCGTTTTGTTGTCATGTACATCAGTCGGGCTAAAGCTTCCGCAGGAGGTAAGCAGCGGTTAGAGGAGGAACCGGTCGGCCTAACATAATGAAGTTCAAGTAATGCTTCTAAAGGAGAAAGGCGGCGGTTCTCCGAAGGGACCGACCGCTAGTATATTCCTTCAGGCAGCTAATTGGCATCCGTTAAATGCAGTGTTGTTTCAAGAGGACACTGCCGTGTGCAACGATGCAGAGGATTCACACTCCAGAATGAAGGTAACTGCAAAGTTTGTGGCTGAGAGATTACACACATATATATGTAAACCATCCATGGCTAATTGTGAATTATCGCATGCTATGAATAGCTGCTGGCTAGGAGATATGTACAGCGTAAACAATCCTTATCTTGTGTAGCTCGAATATTAGTGAGTAAATAAGTTTGTATAGTTGAATGACAGAGGTGTACTTTATCTGTCAATTATCTGATGGCTTATCACGTAGGTTCAATAAATGTTTTATTTTGAAGCTTTACCGGTGGATTATTCTGTGACTGCTGTGCTGAAATTATCGATGGACAGTTTCAGTCTGAGGTCCTTCATTTGTGATAACTATTGGAAAGTTACATATTTGTTATAAACCCTTAGACACGTCGTCGTGACAGGCACGTCACTAAATCGGTGGGCCCACGACAATAAAGACATCTTGAGCATGAACATGTTTGAGGCAGGGGACCCGGCAAAGGATCAATATTCTATGCCACAGGCCGTGGTAAGAGCAACCTTTGGCAAAGGTACTGCTAAATAATGGTGATAAATCTGTGTGCTGTTCGATGATAATATGATCACTACTAGGCCATACATGTTTACTTTTATAGACCTTCCGCATCCATTTGATAATGATATTTCAATCCCTCTCAATACCCCCAGAGTCGTAAACCAGAAATTAACGATGAAAAATATGAATTTAAAGAGTTACAGAATGCAGACAATGCAATATATATTTACAGGATACTATCAGAAAGAGCTTAGACATTACAATATATCGGTCCCTATGCTTTACAGACTACACATACTCGTATGACAGTGTGAACAGTGACGAAGTAATCAAACTACTAGAATTATTAAACATTGATACCAGAGATCCGTGAATAATAAAGAACAGATCATCATCATAATCATCGCCTCAAGTGCCTTGCAGCTGGCGTAGGCGTTCAAGTCTCTCCACGGATTTCGGTCTTTGGTGTTCTGGATCAACTCTGTGGATGATATTCCTTCATGCCACCGTCTCATTCCATCCAACAACAGTTCTGTAGGTCTGCCTCTACCTCTCATCTCATTGATCTTCCAAGTCGTCACGATGATCTCCAGTGCCTGTATTCGTACCACATGATCAAAGAATGTTTTTTTGTGTCTTTCTTGTTGTTGTTCTAGTTTCATTAGCCTCCTTCAGATAGTCATTGTTAGTTACTCTGGCAAAGAGCATATACTTGTAATAGAGCCAAATCAGCGCACCTTTGTTTGGCCTGTTAAAGCCGTATGATCCTGACCACTGCCGGAACTCAAACGGACAAAGAGATCGGAAGCCAGTTTTGTGTTAGCAGTCAGCCACCTCGGTTCGTGCTGATGAGAGATGTTGGCAGTGTGCCCTGTTTCGGCTTGTTCAGTTTTGGGAACAATTCTCTGAGTTGATCTGTGGTCAACTAATGTCGTCAAGAAACCTAGTGGCTGACTAGTTAGTGTCAGCAGGCCTGGGTTCATGGTGATGTAATAATGTGTGTCACAACCCCTTTGTTTATGTCGCGTGTTAGGAGTTATGTTGTGTAACTTATTTTTTTTAGTGCCTTATTGTCTGTGCAGTGTTGCTTGCGTCAAAGACCTTTATTGTGTCATCCTACTCAGCTATTGTTTGGGACACCTGTGTTGTGGTACGTGGTGTACCCTGTTGTCTTAGTTTCTGGTGACTGGATGGGGACCACCCTTGGTTGATGTTTGATATATGCAGCTGTCTGTTGTATCTGTTATTGGACATATGTTATTGAATGTATTATTCAATGTGTTTGAACACAAATTGTCACTGAAGATGTAGTAGTTGATAAATAAAATAGCTTTTTGTACTGTTCTTGATTTGCTTGTTCAGTCTCTTTTTAGTTTTTATAACCACTATTTCTACCACAATCTAACATCTTAATCCACTGTCTGGGTCTTAAATATGACAGTTATTGTCCAGAGTTGAGTCCCCTGTCCAAGATCTCGTAGATTCTTACCTAATTACTATCATCTTTTTTGTCAGTTGAGGTGCGGTGTGGGGTTCCCTCTCTTTTTACTACTTTTCTTCTTTGGCCGTAACGAAGTCAGAGTTACTCTCTACTTCTTAACACCGTAGCAAAGGAAACATCAGTCTTTCCTTTGGCTTTTCACCCTCGGCTACATACTGATAGAAAACAGCAGCCATAAAAGTGAATATTCATGTAAGAACAGTTCAATGCATTAAGAAGACTGTATTTTACCCCCTGATGTGTTTCCATTATACAGCATGTATGTAAAGATCTATAGAAAATATGCCAGAAATCGCGGTCGGTGGTTATAATAAATCTGATTTACATTATACGGATGTTACCGTCTTGATAGCAACACGTTATAAACGACCAGACAATAAATGACGCGGTTGTAGAAAGTACAGCAAAATTAGTCTCAGATTATTGTCTCAGATTATATTAATTAGTCTCAGTCTCTATGTTGTGTGACATCTGCAGTAAGTACCTGACGAGATGCAGCTAAATGTACCAGGCAATAAATCGTACTATATATGGTTTGTGTCTTCGTTAGTCTCAGATTGACAAACAGAAGACAGAAGTAATGGTTTCTCATACCTACATGTACAATTAAACTCGGTGGTAGTAATCTGGGGCATGCACAGAAATGTATATATCTAGATATATTGATTACATAAGATGGAAGATGTAACAGGAGGAAACGAACAGAACAGGGCAAGAAACAACATAAACGAAAAAATTTTTTAAAAGAATAAACGAAGAACTAGAACATCGTTTACAATTAATCCCTGGCGTTTAGAAACATAATCATTGCATGTTACATATATCAGTTTTAGCACATGAAAATCCTGATCGATATACTACAGAAGCAAATGAATTCCGTGAGACTTTTTACAGACGAATGCTGAAAATTATTTGGGCAGGCAAAATGAGTATTCAAAAAATGTTGAAAGATGATAAGGCACAAAGAGAAGTTATCAGAAAAATCAGGAAAAGGCAATCATCATTTTATTCTACGTCATGAGACAAGAAGAACTGACACATGTTATCGGAACTAGAAGAACGTAATGCATGAGAGATCCAGGAAAGCAACATGAGATGATTCTTCACAATCTTTGGTCATGCTACAGAAATGTTTTGTCAACACAAGTATTGCTAAATACCGTTGGAGATTGCAAGATGTACATTAGCATGATCGCCCACATCAGTCGGCAAGGCACATAATGCTGAAGATGATATGCTGCATTATTACCTCTGTCATAAAAATCGTTTGTCTCTGACGGATTCTAAAGGCCATCCCATTCATTTCATTATGGAGCTTCCATTTTCGACTTAATTAATGCTTTGAAAATAATTCTCCCCAATGAATGAAATTAAGCCTGAGCTGCTCTCTGGCAAATGATATTTATTTCGCAATTGCTTGCTTTCAATTGGAGTACATCAATACAACATAAATACAAACATTTCTAAACAAGCGCACACATACATACACACGTACACAAAACACTCACAAATATGTTCACACACACACACACACACACACACACATATATATATATATATATATATATATATATATATATATATATATATATATATATATATATACACACAACACACACACCACACACACACACTCACACACACACACACACACACACACACACACACACACACACTGAGGCACCATGTCGATAAGCGTGACCGTTGACTACTATTAGGTCTGTGTACTTGTCCAGATTATGCTATGTGGCCGACCCATCCAGGTGTTTAAATCTCTGCCATCTACATGCTTTTGTCGCTTCCATCTCGTCACTTGTGTGCCAGTGTGTGTGTGCAGGCAGGCAAGCAGACAGGCAAGCAGGTTGGCAGGTCGGTCGGTCGGTCTGTGGTCGGTCGGTCGGTCGGTCGCTCGGTCGGATGGGTCGGTCGGTCGGTGTGTGTGTGGGTCGGTGGATGGGTGGGTATTGGGTCGGTCGGTCGGTGTGTGTGTGTGTATGTGTGTTTAGTTTAGTTTAGCGTAGTCGATGGATCAACATCACGGCACACGGGTGTAACCCATAAGTGCTCCGTTTTCCTCGTAACTCAAACCTGAGCCTGGAGAAACTCAGCTCAGTGCACGAACTCCGTAGCACCGGCGAGGATCCTGAAATACTTTGGGTAGATTTTTAACTCGAAATTTTGCCCGGGCAGCGCCGTTAGGCTACTCTTTTTCGATTTCCAACTGCCAAGGGATTTTTTACGTGCACAACAATACACACGGGTGTCCGATCTCACTACCCAGAGACCAGGGGACATTTTATTACTAGAAGTCCATGTGAAAGAATCCCGGTCTTCACCGGGGCCTGAACCCGGGATCTCCAGCACTCGAGACGGACACCATACCTCGAGACCACGGACCCCCCCCCCCCCCTTTTATGTGTATGTGTGTGTGTGTGTGTGTGTGTGTGTGTGTGTGTGTGTGTCTCCATGTTCATATATAACGTGAACCGGATCGATCTTCTGCATACGCCGTGAGCTAATATCCTCTCCTTCTGTATCCAGTTTCGCAATGCAGTATCCAATTAAAAAGAGTCACCAGAAGGGGGCTATGTATCCTAATTCATTCATGGTGGTATTCCCAAGATCAGACATGATTATTAATTCATCTTTTTGTTTCCAGGGTTAAATCCTACCCTCTTTCTGGCGTGTCTAAGTGCTAGGTTCCTTTGTGTGATAGTCTTATTGCATTTCTGTTGTGCCAATTCCCAAATTTATAATTTAATTTCTGATCTTTACATGTCTCTTCAAATGTAGAATTCGTTACATGCATTTCTTTTCTGCTGATCAAATTATTTATTTTTCCTTTGTTGTTAAGATTTCAAATTTGATATGGATAGAATAATATTTATGAAATCCGAGATTAGAGTGCTATTTTATCAATTGTAAATTATTTATTCTAGATATTGGTGGTATCTTCCAGTAATCTGATTATCCTCGCTGCATCTTTTATTTATTTCTGCTCTCTTTCTTATATCGTATTATGTTAAGCTTCTTAATTATTTTAAATGATTAATTTACTTTAATTCCCAGTTTTTTACAGCGTTCTTGGTAAAGACAACATATAGTAGTATGAAGAAAAGGTTCCTCTTTAAGGGGCAGCCAACGGAGAGCGCTCTCTTGTCCTTTAACATTGTGGCATACACACTCAACCACCTCTCACCACGCCCTCCATCATATCGTTTGCTACCTCATTGCGCTGAGACTATATTCTCCTATTATTCTTTCACCGTTGTCTTTGATTCTATTCTCCTTGCTTTGTTTGGTCAACCACTATTTCGTTGCAATGCCCTTCAGGCAAGGGTCAGTCTTGTCATACGATCCGTAATGTTTTCTACCCAGCGCCTTTTCGCCACCTCTTGATTCATTGAAAGTCGGTGGGGGATGTATGTGTGTGTGAGGGATGTGTGTGTGGGTGGCCGGGGGGGGGGGGAGATATTTGGGAGGATTATTGGAAGTATGTGGGTGTTGGTGGGATGGTGGGGGGGGGGGGGGGTAGGGAATGTGTATATGGGTAAGTGAATGGGTGTGTAGGAGATTGTATGGGTTGGGGGATGGGTGTGTAATAGGTGTGGGGGATGAGTGTGTGTGTGTGTGGGGGGGGGGGGGTGTCTGTGAATGGGATGTCTGTGTGGGTGGGAGTGTGTGAGTGTGGATTGGGTAAATGTGAGTAGGTGGAGGATGTATGTGTGGGTGATGAGGATGTTTGTAGGTGGGGGATGTGTGGGTGGGTGGGGAGATGTGTGTGTGTGGGTGAGAGATGTGTGGGCGGGGATGTGTATGAGGAATGCATGTGGGGGATGTGTGTGTAGGGGGAGGTGTGGGGTGTACAGGTGGATGACGGATGTATGTGAGGATGGGGGATGTGTGTTTGGCTAGGCGGTTGGGGTGTGTGCGGGTGGGAGGGTAGATGAGAGATGCGTGTGTTGATGGGCGAGTGGGTGATGTGTGGGTGTGAGTGGTTGATGGATGAGTACGTGAGTGGGTGGATGTGTGTGTGAGATGAGTGTATGGTTGGGGGATGTGTGTGTGTTTGTTGGAAGATGTGTGTGAGCGGCGGATGTGTGTGGGTGGGGTATATGTAGGTGGGAGGTGTGTGTTTTGGGGTGTTTATGGGTGGGGCATATGTGTGGGTAGGTGGGGAGATGTTTTTGTGGGTAGGGATGTGTGTATATGTGGGGGATGTGTAGTTGAGAGGTGGCGGATATTGGGTGGGTGAGTGGGTGTAGGTTGGCTGATATGGGTGGGTGGAGAAAATTGTGAGGGTGCGGGATGTATGTGTGGATTGGTGCAGGATGTGTGGGTTGACGGGGGTGTGTGGTTTTGTGATGTGTGTTTTGCTGGGTGGTTGCGGGTGTGTGGGTGGGTGGTGGAGAATATGTGGGTGGGTGTGTACGTGTCGGTTATGGGATGGGTGGGGGATGTATGTGTGGGTGGGGAAATGTGTGTGGGTTGGGGATCAGTGGGTGGGTGGCGGCATGTATGTTTGCCTGAGTCTGTGTAAGTGCGTGGAGGTATGTGTGAGTGGGTGGGGGTGTGGTGGGTGGGGAATGTGTGGGTGGCTGAGGGATGTGTGGGTGGCTGCGGGGTGTGAGGGTGGATGGGGGATGTGTCTCACAACATTGCAATATGCACTGTTTATGTTTACAGCTGTCATATGACAATGGTGTTTTTTCCCCCATGTGAATGTACAATGCGTAATATGCATTTTTTATGCTTACAAAATCCATTTGACAATTTTTTTTTTCCCTATGTAAATGTAACATGCACATTTGATGAATGAAAGATGAGTGATCGAAAGGGCCGAATGTAAGACGGGCCTGCGTGCCCAATTTGTTACCCTTTTAAAATAAAGTTCGTTCGTTCGTTCGAAATTCAGTTAACTTACATGGGAACCGGTCGTTCAGAAAGCAATGGTAAACTACTGAACGTAAAAACTTGCCTAGTATATCAACAGCAGCTGAAAAATGCTAGTGTTGACTGCAACGTCCTGCAAGGGATATGCAACATTTGAAAAAAAAGGACCTCTCTCCAGAAGCTCCACATTGATGACTGTTATATTGTGTGAGACCCATTAATTATACTGCACAGGTGCCTGTTAACAAATGTCTGCAGTTTATTAGTAATTTTCTTAGTCG
Organism: Cepaea nemoralis; assembly: GCA_014155875.1. Taxonomy (NCBI): domain Eukaryota; kingdom Metazoa; phylum Mollusca; class Gastropoda; order Stylommatophora; family Helicidae; genus Cepaea; species Cepaea nemoralis. Next base: position 84,105 of record JACEFZ010026731.1, read on the forward strand.
TCCTCCATATATTAGAATCATATGATATGTACTGTATACTTTGTATAGTATTATGCCGACGTCTGTGGCTAAATGGAGGCGATTCGTAATCTCGCATACCGCATTAGAAATTACCTGCAGGCGGTTTAGAAGCAGACCGCCGTATGTTGATTTTTAACAAAGGTAAGATCGCCGGTCGTTCAGAAAGCAATGGCAAACTACTGAACGTAAACTTGCCTTATAAATCATAAATGACCGAATAAAAATGCTAGAAGTGATTGCGACGTCCTGTAAATGACATGCAACTAACGTTATAACACTGGAGTAATATATTCAAAGCTCGGTGCAGATTTTGATTTCTTTTGACTTCCACACATTTGCTCTTTTATTCTTATTTTAATATATGCATCCGTCTCCTACATCTTTACATTTCTTACCCAACACGGTGTAAGATTCCGCCCCTTGAAGTAAGGCCTTAACAAGGGAGATTGGGTTGTTATTTGAATGTTTTTTTAGGAGTCTCCGTGGCGAAGTCGTCAAGCCGTTTGACTCGGGCTACGAAGGTTGTGGGTTCGATTCCGGGCCGCGTCCTTCGGTTCAGGAGTTATATTTTTTCTGAGACTCCTGTGGGTCGTCGCTAGAGCTACAGAGTTCGTGCTTTGTGAGACGCTTTCCGCGCTGCGGAAAGAGACCGAGCCATGTGGGATAAAACCCGGTGCAATGAAGTTGATTCTGTCGACTTTTGCCTGTTTTAATCCCATTGTCTTTGTCTTTCCGGTATGAAATGTTATACCTAAATGTTGTGACCTCCCGTCATCTGATACTGTAAATATCACGTTAGATTGCAAAATACGGTGATGATTCTGCTGGCGTTATTTTTTCTAATAATACAAATGCAGTCTGCGCTGCATCTCATCATCATCATGTTCCCTACCAATCAAGACTCCATATATCTCGGTCTCTGCTGATATTCCCCCATACTACAGCCTCATTCCACGCAGCATCATTTATCTTTGTCCACCTCTTTTCCCACTGACCTCTCAGCCGTCACAGACATCCAATCCCTCTCTTCTCATTATATAACCGACGAATGCTGTTTGTTTCGTTCTGATAATTGTTTATAGTGGTCTACTGTAATTAGCCCCTTTCATATAATCGTTATTATCTTGCATCTACTGACTTCATATTCCCATACTTGTGGCATCTAATACTTTAGTTACATGTCATTTTCAAGATGTTGCAAACAACTCTAACATTTATTTGGCTGTTTGTGATTTACTTGGCAATGCAAGTTCAGTAGGTTGAAATTGCTGTCTAAACGACCGACACCTCTTACCATCTTAATCAACGCAAATCGGTATGCTTACAAATCACCCGCAGATGATGTCAAACCCTCGACTCGGTTTGAATGGGTGGGTGTTATGAAATTACGCGTCTCATTATACCCTATCCAACAGTGCTAGTTAATAGTTGCATCTACTGACCACACAATCAGTCATAATTACATCGTAATAACATTCTATTAACGTATTGTCGTGAACTACATTTGTTGGGTAACTTCGCAACTTTACGTGTTCAATATTCAGTGCAAGTACATTTGTGAAGGGTTCTGCTGTAACTAGTCACGGAATATCCTTGTTACCCGGACACCTGACAAATGAAATCTCCATAATCACACCTAAATATAAATAGAATTGTCTTGTACAGACAATTGTTTTCGCTTCTTCAAGACATATCCATTGTGGATAGTGTCTGTTTACTAATAGACGCTTGCTAAAAAACGAATGTTGATTATTTGTTACTCCCTAAAGAAACGTATCTGCTTGTTAATCGACACTCTGAGCGAAGATTTTGAGTTAGTTTTTTTTTTCATATCCTTTTTATAGGACATCGCAGTCAGCACCAGCATTTCGGCCGTTGTGAACTTTTGGCAAATTCACATTCAGTAGTTTGCGATTGCTTTCTGAACGACCGGCACCGTTACCAACGCAAAACCAACGCAACTTGGTCTGCTGTCAAATATAGCGCAATTGTGTTTCGGAGGCGGGTATATGGGATTACGAACCGCGTACGTAAGATCTTCGCCACGGAGACCAGCTAGAGTTAAATGTTACAAGGTGAAATTTACCCATCCTTGGCTGAGGATCAGTAGGATGGTAGGTAAGAGAGGAATGTACATACCAAAATGACATTCACCGATCTGAGTTACCAGAAGAGTTTTTAAGTTAGCTGCGTGTCCTTCACAAGACGTTGCACCAACCCCATCTCTTATTTGCGAATTGTGACTTACTAGTGACTTCTCGTTCAGAAAGCAATGGCAAAGTAATGCATTTAAATCCACCTGGGGTTGATCGTATAATCTTGTAAAGAACATGTACTATTTTAAGAGGTCAGATTGGCTGAGCGGTTCATCGCGCTCGCACTAACACTTTTCGCACGCTGACGGCTGGATTGTGGGTAGAACGTACATACAGGTTACACCTTAAACGTTTCTTGATGTTCTAACAGCTATGTCAAACTAATGAGCATAAATTGTCTAGAAGTTTATCCTGGGGTTGATTGCAACGTGACACACAACATATAACATTCGTGACTAGTGACCGTCATCGTCGCAGTTCCATACCCGTCAAATTAAAGTTAGATACGTTTATATGTTTCTAAATTGTGTAATTGAATATAGACACGTCATTTAGCTTCTGGCATGTCATAATTGTTAAGATCCTTCAACTGAATTTCGTCGTATCTATAATGATTGCCATTAAAGGATAGAGGAGCTTTGAAAAATGGTCGTGAAACGTTGATATGGGTATAGATTAAAATAGTAGTGGAATTATGCGAGTTATTCTGGGTTGATATTAAGAGCTCGGATGTGGACACACAGTTCACAGGGCTATACTTAATTCGGATCAGGTGAACAATGTAGAAAGAATCCAGTCCTTGGTCATGTGGAGCGTTTGATCAACCTATGTCTGTTAAGACTGGAGTTCTCTTGATTCTATTGATTGATACAGGCAGTGATAATACACATTGCAAGCAAGTCGCCGCTGAACGTGTTGCATGGAGGGCATCTATCAGACATGGAATAAAGACACAGGAGAAAAACACAGAGCGTGAGAGACGTAAGATGGTGCATGACGGTGAAAATGACCATGTTTTCACATGCATCCACTGTGGACAAATATTTACAGCACGAATTGGCCTTATCAGCCAAACTCGCCACCGCCATGGGTGGTAGTTATTAAGCCTTTTTGAAGCACAATCTACCAAACTATCGTCTGTCAAGACGGAAAGGTGCCAATGATGATATATCTCTTGACAGGCACGCCGTCCTTCTAAGTGATTTACGAAAGTTCATTATCACGTTGCAGTTCTTTTGTGAAACATCGCTCTCATCACGAAATGTCGAGAAGTTTCTCGATTTCTTGCCACTGATCCCGCTCTATCATCCTATGTCCAAGGTGTCTGCAATCTCTTGTGTCCATATTTCTACTGGTAGACCCCTGCACCTTCGTCCGGGTAACATGTTCTCCAAAACTGTTCTTCACAATCCAGCATATTTTATTTCTGAGACGCAATGAACCAGTTTTCGTCCATGTTCAGAGCCTGTAGAATTTCAGTATTTCTATATTTTTGGGTATATAATATACTAAGAATTTGAGCGCAAAAAGCCTGACTTTCTTATTTTGATATCGCTAAATTGTCCATGACTCCACCCATATACGCAGAAAAGATGCATGTTCTAAAATATTTTACAATACCTTGTTAGCTAGAGTTTAGCTATAATGTCTTAAAACTGTTTAATCTCTGCATTGCCATGACCATCTTGTGTCTGATTTCTTTTGAACGGATGACAGTGCTATGTATTTTGGAGCCAATATATTCAAAGTCATTGACATTTCCAGCATCGTCAGTGTTGACTTCTATTATGTGACTAATGATGTGAGGTGATGATGCCAAGGTTTATTGCATCATCAACATTAAAGGGACACATATTTCTTAGTACTATGTCATCTCTGTGCATCTTCCCTTTTGTTGTATCCATCCAAGGCCTGACGCCTACTTCAAGAGAGTCAAGGAGCTAATCTAACACAATGCTTTAGCGATGAAGACCTGGTGCTCTCATGGAGATGATTTTTGTAACCTGCAAATTGTAAATCGGAGACACAATAGTGTAGTGGCATGACGGTTTACCTGCCGGCGAGATGGTTTTGGGTTGTAATCTACATGGGCATGGATGTAATAAAACTGAACTGGGCTTTCACGATGATCCAGCACACATTGGATACAAGAGATGTCAGGCTTTATACTTATCACATCACCCAGCGAGCGCAGGTTGGTTTATACAAATATGCATTAGCTCGATTTTCCTAATGCGCCTTAATTATCGCGTGTAAAATTGTACATGACTTAACATTATAATAAGGAACGTGGTTAACAGATATACATCATGAGATGAGAGAATTGTAAAATATATGTCCAGTCCTGATTACAGATAGACTGAAGATACAGTGAGATGAGAGAATTGTAGAATATATGTCCAGTCCTGATTATAGATAGACTGAAGATACCGTGAGATGAGAGAATTGTAAAATATATGTCCAGTCCTGATTACAAAGACAACGTGATCAATCTGACAAGAAGAACCAGAACAATATTTTCAGTCTTCGATAACGTTAAACCACAGATATAATCATCATGTTAATCATCGTCATCATTATCATTTACTCATCTTCAAAAGTGGAAGGCTGCCACTTAATATTCATCCAGACAGGCTTCAATCACAGCTCATTTCACGGTGTCTGCTGGTTACATAGATTTGCAAAAATATGAAAGATCACGTCTTTAAATTTAAAGTTTCGACGGGAATTGTTACTTCCGCAAAGTCAGATAATATTAACACGTTACGTGGCATATCACTCTGAAGAACACGTGTATGTACCATATTAGATGCCATTGTGTCAAAGGGCAAAAGTCGAGTCCATAATAGCAACAGTCATGATAATGATACCATTAGTAACAATGGTCCGAGACATGGTTTTTATAAATCAATGATAATTATCATTCAGCAAATAAAGCTGTGTTTAATATATCACATACATGTTTATTGTTATCTTAAGAGATTAAATAGCAATGCTGAAAAAAAAAAGAGAGAAGGAATAGTATTTATTTCTTCTCAGATACTTTTATGCTAACAAATGTTTCAGTGCTAATAATAACATATTACACAAAATGTGTAGCTGTATTAGGATAGTTGCTAGACGGCAGACAGCCGACCCAGTGGTCACGCATTCCATCTGCGTCGAGCAGACACGAATTTAAAAATTTGACAGGGCTCCCTGGTTGACCCAGGCTACTATCGGTGTCAGGAAATGGTTTGTAAAGTACAGGTAGTCGGCGTGATAACAGACCACATTACACACCTGGGGTCGATTTTTTTTTTTTTTAAGCATATCCTTTACAGGACTTAGCTGTCAACACCAGCATCTTTCAGCTGTATGTTGATCTCTTGGCAAGATTACGCTCAGTAGTTTGCCATTGCTTTCTGAGCGGCCGGCTCAGTATCCCGCAAGTCACGAGCGGGGGTCGAACCGCCTCAGCTCTCGCTCCGCTACGAGACTCTGCGTGATAAACGGGATTACAGTGAGAAAGTGTTGTAACCCCACAGCCAGAGAGACCGGCTGGGGTCGATTACTTTGTACAAATATGGGTCTAGCACTTTTTAAAATATCATTTCGTGGTTCATTATGTATGTATATCACTTTAACCCACATATATAATCATCATCATGTTATCATTATCATTCATTCCCCTTCAAAAGTGCAAGACATTGCCACTTGCACCAAGTCGGCTTCAAGACAGTCTTTATTTCCAGTTTTTGCTCGCATTTTGATGCAATACCCTTGACCTCATTTTCTCACCCTCACCTACTCCTATTTTTATAATATTCTCTGAAGGATCATGTTTGTTTTCTCCACTTTCTCCCCAGCGCATTCTAAATTTTTAATCCGCTATTCCTTTCCCGTCGGCCGGCTTGTGATTGTCTGGGATCACTCGTGTATCCCTCCCCAAATATATTTTATTATGAAGACAATGTTACATTATATCTTTTATCAATTTGTTCAGGAAAGTGCACTTGTCCAGTGTGCAACCGTGTGTATATCTGTTACTATATTTAAATTCGAATTGAAAAAAAAGCCTTCAACATTCTAACTTCTGGTTTCTTATAGGAGACACTAATCTGCAATTTCAGGCACGCTGCAGAAACTATCAATCATCCCAGAATCTGGTGATCCCCCAATGTCACTGGAGCTGTCAAATAGAGGACTAGGTTGGACGTTGCAGGCCCCAGGTTTTGATTTGTCTTGGCGGACACCAGACTGGAGAAATACAAAATAAATGGAAGAGCGAGGAAAAAGGGAGGGGGAGGGTGGGGGGGGGGGGGAATTATGTCTTGTATAAAGAAACAAACAGTACACGGCCTTGAAGATTCAGATAAGAAGAAGATTGGATGATTAGATAATGAGAGACCTGGTGAAAATCGGAAAATGGAGCGGAAGAATCTGTGTGAAATAATGAATTGACCAAACTTTGAATGATCTTTTGTTCATGCGACATCTTTGAATAGACACAATTAGAAGACACGGCGGACTGACTAGGGTGTCAGTTTGTTTGATATAAAGTGGGCCCCGTGGGCCTCGGAATTTTGTTTTTCGCATATCCTTTACAGGACATCGCTGTCAACATCAGCATCTTTCAGCTGATTGTTGATTTCTTGGCAAGATTACGCTCAGTAGTTTGCCATTGCTTTCCGAGCGACTGCCTCAAATACCCCTAAGTTACCGACGCGGAGAGAACCGCTACCAATTCTCACGCAACGTCACGTTACTTACGCAACGTCACGTTACTTACGAGAGTATACGAGATTACGGAGAAAGTCGTGTAACCTCTAGACCAGAGAGACCGGCTCTAAGGAAGTAGGCGCCCATAATATATTAGACAATATGATTAAAATTGTGATTACCCTTTAGCCCTGGCAATTAATATTTTTAGATCCAGTTCGACAATTAACACAAATCTTGAGAAAGTATACCTGCCTTTATCTATTTATGCAATCTGTTAGTATAAATAACTGTCGTGTCTTCCTCTAAAGTGTCGTCCCGGGAGTGAGGGGAGTCAACACCCACATTATAATTTTTTTTCCCCTTTATCAATATCTTGGAGAACCCACCAGCTTCCGTCCAACACACTCCATCAGCCCATGGACACCTTTTCCTATCACTCTCTCACTGTCGTATTATGCCCCCTCTCATACTTCCCCATCGCAACATATTCAACAACTCTTGCTTCTAAAAATTAATACAGATTAATTTATTAAAAGAAAAGTGTAATGGACGAGAGACGTGTATGCGAAGAAAATGTGTGATGTGTTCTATAAGGTGTGTAGGATCGGACTCTCAGATAATAGCATAGTCAGTTCATCCTTGCAAGGACACACCACAGCACGTTAAGTCAGAACAAGTCCACCTCACCCGGTACTGTATCTCTCCTGCCGGACACCGACTGTCATCTGTAGCTACCTGGTAATCCATCTTCCTGATCATCCGAAATAGATACTGTTTGTAAATTACAGCTGATCATGGACCGGTGGCCCAATGCACATAATTTCCTATCGTTCTTAAAGAATGCACAAATCCTTTGTAGTGAGTATTTAGGTATCACTGTTATTGTTAATATACTTGAACCTAACTAGTGTCTATCTAGGCTCAGGTATCATGTCTTTTGAACTATTTCACTAGAATATATCACACCATGTGACTATTATATTTTAATGTTCTTGTTTAGGTACCAATGTTCTTATGCTGTGTGATGCATTAACAATCATCACCCATCTTAGGTGAACCATCTTTCTTCTCAGACGTTATTCCTTTGTTGTAAGAAACATTTTTGTGTCCAACTGGTGTTATGTCTAATTGACATTGCACTTCATCAAACCAGTGATGAACTTCCTCGTAACTGGTATGGAACCTGTGATAGAAACAACACATCTTGTGATAGTACTAGTCACTGATCCTACCGGCTGAGTGTAAGCCTATTGCCTTGCTCAGTTATTTTATAGCTAACTAAACTCTGTCATAGAGCATATGAGCTCCTCACCTGCGTCCGAATCAGACGATGACAAGGAAAGACCCATAAACAGAGTGCACAACTTCAGTGGGCAAACCATTGAAAGATCCCCCCATTGGACACTTTCCCCATCTTAAATATCTCCAATTATCACCCCTCTATCCTATTCATCCTAGCAGAGTCAATTATCACTTCACTACTCTAACTAGTTTTCAACTAACAGTGCTAATCATCACACTCTAGTTTTAACCAGACTACTGCCTATATTAATTAGGACTAATTATACAATATGA
>JACEFZ010026731.1:97500-224886 GCA_014155875.1 Cepaea nemoralis
CATTTAGTAAATAACTATATCTTTATGGGGAGTCGACGCAGCGCAGTAGCTAGCACGCTTACCTGCCTGGCCGGTGTTCTTATGTTTTAATCTCCTTCAAGGAGGACATGTTTTCTCCCATGATGTTGAAATCTCTTGACCATGAAAATATGTGAATACTCTTGAAGGAAATATTACCGGCCGATGCTCATTCCCAGCATGCTCGTATGTGTTGTGCTAAGTCACCACCCGATTGCATCATAAATAGCATTTCGCAGATGTGAAACTCCGTACTTGTGTTGCACACCCCGATGGCTTCTTAGTATAATAGCTGAGAATGAAGAGAGCCTTCAGAACCAGCTAATGTAAATAGCAAGGGTGAGAAATATAATCTGAACATAAGCATTAAAAAGACAGACACTGGTGATATGCAAGCAGTCTGAAATACTGTCAATAAAAATATTGAACTCGGGAATACAATAAACAAGCTAATTTAAATGTCTAGGGTCAATTTCACTAAATATTATAAAATGGATAGAGAAACCAACCTACATTGTGCAAAGGCAAATCAAGTTCTGTGACACCTAATGCCACTTTTATCTCATAAAAAGATACCTTTAACTAACAATGCAAATCTCGCAACACCTGCTTTTTGGCCGACATTGTACTACCAGTGTCAAACATGGATGCCTACTGCAATTAACGAGAGCAACATCATAACATCAGAGATGAGATGCCATAGAAGATGTGCGGGATTAACGATGAATGATAGAACTAGGAAAGAGGAAATTAGAAGAAGACTAAAGTAAAGCCAATCGTGCAATTTAGTAACTGATTAATTGCCATGGGATGATTAATCGGTTCAAGCGACTTCCCATATCTGCCATGGGCTTATATACAGTAGTTTTCCCTATGCAGCCCCCTTTAATGTGGTATATAATACAACATGGCTGCTACCATATTAACAACGTTTAAGTCATAACTGTGACAAACCCATACTTTCCATTTATCGCCACCATTCGTGTTTTGTCCAAACCTACTTCTTGACTGGCATTGAATATTCTAAAGAACAACACATTTATAACCTAATAAATAACTCTTTTTGAATAAAGATAACACTGATTTATGAGACACGCATAAACTTGGCGTTCCATGTGCCATCAAACGTGATTTATCATGATCATCATCATCTTCATCATAATCATCATCATCTTCATCCTCATCATCATCATCATCATCATCATCATCATCATCTTCCACTTCAGCCGTTATGCGCCGTAGGGAGGAATAATTTGCGCTCCAGAGCCCGATAGGCGGCACTGGATAGTGTCATTCCGTTTGATTGTACAATGTCTTTGATGTCGTCAACCCATGTTATTCTTTGATGTCATCAATCCATTTTCTTCTTGGACGTCTTCTTGGTCTCGTCGCAGCTGATCTTTGATGCAAGGCCAGTGATGGTAGATGATGGTGTTGCATTCTAACGACATGGCCAAACCACTTGATCTTTTCTCTTTCAATAAATGTGGCACAAGGTGTTGATCCCACTGTCTGTCTGATAACAGCATTTCTTACTCGATCTCGGATTGTTAAGTTGGCAGCTCTCCTCAGGCATCTCATCTCGCAGGTTTTGATTTTGCCAAAGTGTGATTTGGATAAAATTCAAGTTTGAGATTGGTAGCATAGTGTTGGTGTGAATATGCTGTTTATTATCCTTCGTTTTGCGGACATCGGTATATTTTCAGTATTTCGGAATGTTTCAGTATGGGTGATAGTTGATATGTAAGTCCAATCTGCAATCTTCTATGATCATACTTCCAAGATATTTGAATTCTTTAACTTGTTTCAGAGCTGCGCCATTTATCTGTATACTTAGTGAACCCGGCCACCTGCTAACTTGCATTACTTCGGTTTTGGCTGTATTTATACTCATATTGTATCTGCTGCATGTTGAACTCAGATTATTAATATGATTTTGTAGTCCGCCCTCATCGCTGTAAGACAAGCGCTGGGCGTCAGCAAATAGAAGTTCATTTTATTTCCTGTAGATCAGTTGTTTCATCTGGAGTAAAGAGTTCTAAATTATCTGAATCTGTTCTGTCAAGGTTTGCTTCTTTGGGTATTATCTACATGTATATATTAAATAGTAGAGGAGAGAGAACACATCCCTGTATCACTCCTTGTATTGACTGTGAACATATATGTATACCGTCGTGTGTTCTTACTTCACTTCGGCTCGAGTGGTACATGGCTAGGATGTTTTCTGGCAATTGTCCTTGTTATCCCTTAGTCTTCCAGGATGGTCCATAATTTGTATCTGTCTACTCTATCGAAAGCCTTTTTCTGATCTACAAACACAATATTCTGCTGGTCACTATATTCGATAGTCTTTTCACATATTTGTCTAAGTGTAAATAGTGCATCAGTGCAACCTTTACTTTCCCGAAAACCGAATGGTACTTTGCTTAACTGTTGTTCAGCAATGGGTCTAGCCCTTTGTTCCAATAGCTATGCGTACATTTTCCCTATATGGCACAGGAGTGATATACCTTTACATGTTTCGCACTCTCTCACACTGCCTTTCTTGTTCCATATTGGTACTATTATTGCCTATTGCCAATCATCTTGGACGTTTTTCTTCCCATGCTATATTAAAAAGTCTTGTTATCCATTTAATTCCTGTTTTCCCAGAGGCCTGAGTAGCTTCTTTAGTTATTCCATCTGGACCAGGTGATGTGTTTTAGGACTTTTTTGTATAACTGCTTTGACTTCTGCAGGGATGAAATTTGGTTCTTGTTGTCATTGGCTTTTAGGCACAAAAATGAGGTTTTTTATGTTATTATGTGTGGGGTTAAGTAGTTCTTTACAGTATTCTGCCCACCTTGCTAGTCTTTGTTGTGGATTAAATATTGGTTTATAACCTTTTCCTTATTACAAGTGTTGCAGTAGACTAGAGGCTAGGCTGTCGCCTACCTACCCAGTGTCTTTGATTCGTATTGAAAAGGTTTCGAAGTTTTAAGACTGACTTATGATCCCAGGTCGAATCAGCCTAAAGTGGGGACCGGGAAATGTTCTTAGCAAGTAAAGGCAACCGGCCGGATACCGACGACATCAGTCACTGAGTAGTCGTTTTGTCTTCAATAGTATAAATGAATAATTGCATGAATGCATGAATGCATTAATGATGGATGAATGAATGAATGAATGAATGAATGAATGAATGAATGAATGAATGAGTGAATGAATGAATGAATGAATGAATGCTCAATGCAATTGGGGCCTGTAAAAAGGACATTTATTTTACTTACAAATGCTATTACGAAGATCGATTTTCAATGTCTCAAGTTTGGTATCCTTACACAAACTGAAAATTCGGAAAATATGTATGGATCCCTTAAATATAACAGTAAATAATCGCACGAGTATTCCATACAAAATTAGCTTAACACTCATTCTAAGACAATTTCGCTAACTAAACAGTTCACACCCGACTAAGTTTATTCAATGAAGCCTTTCTTGGAGCCAGTAACTTACGACATCCGTGAAACCATTAGTTACTAGTTGAAGGAAATATCGATTGGTGCTGAAACTCTCAAGTAGCGGGGAAATTGCAGTTTGCTGTGAATACGATTAGAGAATATTTCGTAATTTATATTAACTTTATCAGTTTACTCACACGCTTGGTACCCGGTGGGCGGAGGAGTAACTGTATTTTCTATCAGCTAATGGGGTGATTTTCAGAAACGTCTGGTAAATTCCAGACTTTATTTATCCATGATCACTTGGTGCAAACTTAGTATCCTTGTTGAAGAATCTTACTCTCCATAATTAAAATCTGAATTGATAATCTGTGAAATAAATTCTTCTTCAGTAAAGATATCATTGATGTATGAGCTATAAATTACTTTAGCGTTTCTCATCCCATCAAACATGAGCCATCAACATTTCATTAGTACAGGAGCCGCGATAACGTAGCGGTTAGACGCCCGTCTGTCAGCCCGGAGGATACGAGGTTTTATTCGCATTGGGGCGGTTTCAAATGGTTAAAATTGACCTGGGCATCCCAAATGTGTACGAGGAAATGTCTTGGGAAGTAAACTTCGGCCGTCGTGATAATGAAACCATCACCGACAGAGTGTCGACTTGTCCATACAAATATGGACCTAGCACTATATACCCATTATACCATGAGGCTTGTAAACGTCTCCATCACTTCCTGATCATTATCAGCATCGTAGTCAGTCAGAAGAGGGGCATTCACATCTAATAGTTTCATCACTTTTGTCAGTCCGGTTCTTTCCAGCACTGCATATCTGTGTGATGTGATTGTTTCTTGAAAGGCATTTGTCATGACAGTTCTGTTCAACTATCCCAGGTTTAATTTGACTATGGTGTATCTATTGTTATTTCATATAATGGTTTTTATGTATCTGTTTATTTGTGTGTGCCACTTTGATATTCATGTGTATATCTCTACATGTTTAATAGTGGCCCTGTGTGCTAGTATAATTATTTAGTGTAGTTTTTAGTTTTAGTTTAGTCGACGGATCAGCATCATGGCACACGGGTGTAACCCATAAGTGTTCCGTTCTATTTCTAACTCAAGCCTGAGTCCTGAGAATCTCAGCTCAGTGCAAGAACACCATAGCACCGGCGAGGATTCTGAAATACTTTGGGTAGATTTTTTAAACTCGAAATTGTGCCCGGACAGCACCGTTAGGCTACTCTTTTTCGATTTCCAACTGCCAAGGTATTTTTGACGTGTATTTGCGGAACAATAAATACAGGCGTCCGATCTCACTACCCAGAGACCAGGGTGTCGTGTGTTTCCTTTAAAGTGTCGTCCCTAGAGTGAGGGAATCAACACCCACATTATTTTTAACCCCATATCATTATTCTGGAGAATCCACCAGATTCCGTCCACCACACTCCCTCAGTCAATGGATACCTCTTTCTCTCTCACTCACCACTGGATCATGCCCCCTCTCACACCTCCCCAAAACAACATACTCAACAACTCTAGCTTCTAAAATTACTAACAAATAATTTAATGAAGCAAGGTGTATGTATGTGAGAAGTGTATGTATGTGAGAAGTGTATGTGTAGAATGTGTCGTATACTCTAGTGTATCTGTAGAATCAGACCGAACAGCTCAGGAGCAACATCCGATCATCATGGTAAGGACTACACAACATCATCTGAGTCAGCACAAAAGACCTCACCAAACGATGTGTCCCTCCTGCCAGATGTAGACTATCTCCGGTAGCTTGTGATAATCACGATACTAGGACATCAATCACAGATATAGTCCGATACTGATCCTAACTTGATCATAAACACTGTCCCTAAATGTTCTTAGAGTTTGAGACTTCACAATTCCTGAATAGTGAAAACGCAGAACACTGTCCCCTGAAATTAACATTATTCCTTTCCAAGAGATGTCCTAAAGTTCTCACCCTCTCTCAAGTATTGTACATAGTCTCACAGGAATCTACTAATTTCCTTGACACTTCCTATTGTTATTTTTTCCATATAATGTGGGAAAAAAAATACTCACTAATGTTCAGGTCTCGTGTGGCGTGTAACACAAACATTATTGTTCTGAGAAGTCATCCTGTTGGATGCTTATAGGTATCGGCTCACCAGAGCCCTGTCCTTCAGACTTTTTCTATCATAGGCCCAGTGCAAAGGCTGATGTATAAACCTTCCTGCACTACTTTCTCCAGGATTTTGAATTTGCCATGTTTCAGTGGTTTTCATCCTAACCTGAGGGAACCTGTAAAAGAGAGAACAACACACCCGGTGAGAGCAACCTGTCACTGCCCTATTAGATGAGTGTAGAGCCGATGGCCTCACTCAGATACATGACAGTGAACCAACTCTGTCATGGGCAGAGGAGCTCATCACCTCGGTCTGAGGTAGGGCAAGACAAGGACAGAGCAAAATGTAAAGTGTAGAACCCCAGTAGACCCCACTGCAAAATCCCACCATTGGACATTCTCCCTACCCCCCAATCATCCTCAATCTCTCTAAACATCATCCCATTTCACTATTCCCAACCAGCTGAGTACTTGACTTCTCACACTAGTTAATTTTAACAATGCGATTGCCTACTGTCGCCGATACTCCTTGACTACCTAACCACAACGCAACAACACTATGATAGAGTTCTAAACTCTATCTATCACTAAGCTATTCCACATTATTTACAGCTAGATGCTATACCGCAAATACCTTATGCAATCCTGGCTCAATCCGGAATCGAATTCACAATTTGCCATAAAAGACATATGTTAATTGAAACAAAACACATGCGATTCTATTCAACACTAGAATCGAGCCAGCTAACACTTCTGTCTAGTTCAATTCCATTCTTCCCACTAGCGGCAAAAGAATTTATGTTTTCTGCAGTCGGAGATTGTCCGAGTGACGTCATTCTCCTGTCAACAACAGGTGTTCTCAGTGGCAGACAATCCGTCCCTAACTTCACAGGAATTTTCGTCTCCCCTTTCTACAACTAAAGCAACCGTCTGTCCCTTCATCTCGCGATTCACAAAACAACAAGCCGACATTTCCCGTTTCCTAGGGAATTTTCAAGGACTGGCGGTTCCCTTGATCCGACGTGAATGTTTCTGTACTAGTAACAAACAATGGCAGCTGTAAAAACAGGCTGTCTCTGTTAGTTTATCATCTTATCGTTAACTTACAGTTGTTCCGCGACACAGGGGGAATTTCGTTACTAGAAGTCCACGTGGAAACATCCCGTCCTCACCGGGGCTTAAACCCGGGACCTCCAGTACTCGAGGCGGACACCATACCTCGAGACCACTCAATCCCCTTTAGTAGAATTATTTCATATAGTGTGGATATCTTGCAATATATGCTTTAAAGTACCCAATTGCTTTTACTTAAATGTGTATTTTACTTTATAGTAGAGATTAAATCCATCAGTAAATCAATCAGTCTATCAGTCCTACCTGTGTGTATGTGTGTTTGTGTCTGTTTGTTCTTGTATCACACTTTGCAGCTATCTAAGGCTGTCTATCTTTACCATGTTTTCAGTTGCCTTAATTTCATTGTTCTTGGATGTCTTTTTTGTTTTTCTTTCCTCTAGACTTTTTGCATATCCTATTTACAGGACATCGCTGTCAACGCCAGCACTGCTGTTGTTGACGTCTTGGCAAGTTTACGTTCAGTAGTTTGCCATTGCTTTCTGAACAACCGGCTCCCATACAGTCACGTTAAAACCCTGCGCGACACGGTCTGCTGCCAAATCGGTCACAGCTGTGTTTCGAACGCATGTAAGCGGAATTACGATCCGTGGCCGTAACGCTTCTGTCACGGAGACGGCCCTCTAGACTGTGCTTTCCCAAAAAGCACACAGCTGTTCGGTGTTGAGAGGTAGTAGAAGTGCCTGGGGGTTCTTGGTAAAGGATAATGCTCGAAGTTTGGTGCAGGAGAGCCTGGCATATGATACCACAACATCTAGCTTAAGAATGGAGGTGGAGTTAGTCAGTGCAGCTTTCCGCTGGATGGAGAATACGATACACACACACGCATCGTAATGCTTCCTGCAGAGTGGCTTGCTTCGCTTCGGAAGTCACTGGTGGCAAGCATCGTTTGGACCTTTTCTCCGGGGCATGCTGGTGTGTTGGGTAATGAACAGGCAGACAGATTGGCTGGCTCTGCAAAACTTGGTGGAGTATTGTTGCATGATAAGGCAGACGTGGTTGCGGCCTTGTGGGTGCACGTGTACACCTCGGAGGAGCAAATGGATCACCATGGTCTGGCAAGAATGCGTCAGCGAGGAGTGACGAGGGGATCTGGCCGATGCTAAACGCTTAGAGGAAAGGCGAAACGCACATATATTCAGATTGCTACTGGTACTATTGGGATTGGAACTCTTCGCTGGTTTCTGAAGATGGGCACGGAGCGCTTATGGGAATGCCCCGAATGCTGTGATGTCGGTTCCTAAATCAATCAATCAATCAATCAATCAAAAGCACACATCTATTTCCGGACAAGGTCACACATGACGCACATGTTCCATCTGGGTCTAAGTATCCATCTAGCTCGTACATATTTACAGTTAAAATCAGCATCAACAGTTAAGTTTATGAAATCTATATCTATAAAACAAAGTGTATGTATATATGTATGTAAATATGTATGTCCTTTATTTGTTCGCGAACGGCCGATCCGATTGAGATGAAATTTTCTACACGCCTTCCTTTCATTCCAGAGCTGTCAACTGTCATAGTTTTTTTTTCTTCTTCCTCCTCCTCCCTCCTCCCCCTCCCAAAATACGTACGTAAATATATGATGATGATGATGAAAGAATCCCCGAACCAAAACGCTAGGGAAAGGGAAGAAAATGACGCCACTACACAGAATCGTCACACGACAATCATCATCATCAAGTGCCGTGCCGGCTGGCGTACGCGTTCATGGCTCTCCGTAGATCTCAGTCTTTGGTTTTTTGGATCAACTCTGCTGCTGATATTCCTCCATGCCACGGCAATATCAATAACAATTCATCTTTTTATGTGTAAGGAAGTTATCTACAGTCGTGTAGAAGGGAAGAACTAGACGAGTATGAATTCGGAATGGCGAACTCTCTCCTCCTCTCTTCTCCTCCCTCCTCCTCCCTCTACCTCCTCCCTCCACCCTCCCCCTCTTCCTCCTCCCTCTCATCCCTCTCCCTCCTCTATCCTCCTTCTCCCTCTTCCTTCTCCCTCTTCCTCTCCCCACCTCCTCCATCCTACTCCCTCCTACTCCCTCCTACTCCCTCCGCCTCCTCCCTCATCTTCCCTCCTTCTCCCTCTCCCTCCTCATCCCTCCTCCTCCTCCTGCCTCCCTCCTCCTCCTCCTGCCTCCTTCTCCCTCATCATCCTCCCTCCTCCTTCTCCCTTTTCCCTCTTCCTCCTCCTCCTACCTCCTCCCTCCTCCTCCCTCTACCTCCTCCTCCCTCCACCCTCCTCCTCCCTTCTCCTCCTCTTCCTCCCTTTCCTTACTCCTCCTCCTCCCTCTACCTCCTCCTCCCCCTACCTCTTTCCTCCTCCCTCCTCCTCCTCTTCCACCTCCCTTTCCTTCCTCCCCTCCTCATTCTCCCTCCTTCCTCTCCCTCCTTCCTCCTCCTCCTTCCTTCTTCTCCCTCTGCCTCCTCCCTCTTTCTCTCCCCTCCTCCTCCCTCCTCCTCCTTCTCCTCCTCCCTCCTTCTCCCTTCTTCTCCTCCTCTCCCCTCCTCCTCCTACCCTCTTCCTCTTCCCCTCCTCCCTCTCCCTCCTCCATCCTCCTCCTCCCTCTTCCTCCTCCTCCCTCTTCCTCCTCCTCCCTCTTCCTCCCTCTCCCTCCTCCATCCTCCTCCTCCCTCTTCCTCCTCCTTCTTCCTCCTCCTTCCTTCTCCTCCCTCCTCCTCCCTCTTCCTCCTCCTCCTACCTCCTCCCTCCTCCTCCCTCCTCCCTTTTCCTCCCTCCTCCTCCTCCCTCTAGCTCCTCCCTCCTCCTCTCCACTCTTCCTCCTACCCTCTTCCTCTTCCCCTCCTCCTCCTCCCTATCCCTCCTCCTCCCTTCACATTCCCCTCCTCCCTCTTCCTCCTCCTCCCTCCTCCTCATCCCTCCTTCTCCCTCCTCCTCCTTCTTCCTCCCTCCTCCTCCTCCTCCCTCCTCCCCCTCCTCCTTCCTCCTCCTCCCTCTCCTCCTCCTCCTTCCTCCTCCTCCCTCTCCTCCTCCTCCCTCCTCCTCCTCCCTCTACCTCCTCCCTCCTCCTCCCTTCACATTCCTCCTCCTCCCTCTTCCTCCTCCTCCCTCCTCCTCATCCCTCCTCCTGCCTTCTCCTCCTCCCTCCTCCTCCTCCCTTCACATTCCTCCTCCTCCCTCTTCCTCCTCCTCCCTCCTCCTCCTCATCCCTCCTTCTCCCTCCTCCTTCTTCTTCCTCCCTCCTCCTCCTCCTCCCTCTCCTCCTTCCTCCTCCTCACTCCTCCTCCTCCCTCCTCCTCCTCCCTCTACCTCCTCCCTCCTCCTCCCTTCACATTCCTCCTCCTCCCTCTTCCTCCTCCTCCCTCATCCTCCTCCCTCCTCCTCCCTCCTCCTCATCCCTCCTCCTCCTCCCTCCTCCTCATCACTCCTCCTCCCTCCTCCTCCTTCTTCCTCCCTCCTCCTCCTCCCTCCTCCCCTCCTCCTTCCTCCTCCTCCCTCTCCGCCTCCTCCCTCCTCCTCCCTCTACCTCCTCCTCCTCCTCCCTCTACCTCCTCCCTCCTCCTCATCACTCCTTCCCCCTTCTCCTCCTTCTTCCTCCCTCCTCCTTCTCCCTCCTCCCCCTCCTCCTTCCTCCTCCTCCCTCTCCGCCTCCTCCCTCCTCCTCCCTCTACCTCCTCCTCCCTCTACCTCCTCCCTCCTCCTCCCTTCACATTCCTCCTCCTCCCTCTTCCTCCTCCTCCCTCCTCCTCTCTCCGCCTCCCTCCTCCTCCTCCTCCCTCTACCTCCCCCCTCCTCCCTCCTTCCTCCCTCCTCCTCCCTCCTCCTCCTCCCTCCTCCTCCTCCCTCCTCCTCCTCCCCCTCCTTCTCCTCCTTCTCCCTCCTCCTTCTCCCTCTTCCTCCTCCCTCCTCCTCGCCTCCTCCTCCACCCTACTCCTCCCTCCTCCTCCTAATCCCTCCTCCTCCCTCCTATTCCTCCCTACTCCTCCTGTCTCCTCCCTCCTCCTCCCTCCTCTTTCCTCCTCCACCTCCCTCTTCCTCCTCCCTCCTCCATTTACCCAAGACAGACAGACAGTCAGACAGATAGTCGGGAATGGGATCTTATATGACTACTTATATAATTTAAATGAGATGCTCTCCACCATGGGCTGGGCCGGGTCAGACAGACAGACAGATAGATAGATAGATAGATAGATAGATAGATAGACAGACAGACAGACAGACAGTCGGGAACGGGAACTTATATGACTACTTATATGAATTAAATGAGATGCTCCCCACCAGGAGTTGGGCGATGCCGGGCAGGGTCAGACAGACAGACAGATAGTAGTCGGAACGGGAACTTATATGACTACTTATATGAATTAAATGAGATGCTCCCCATCAGGGTCTGGGCGAAGACGGGCCGGGTCCGGGTCAGACAGACAGACAGACAGATAGACAGACAGACAGACAGACAGACAGACAGACAGACAGATAGTCGGTAACGGGAACGAGAACTTATATGACTACTTATATGAATTAAATGAGATGCTCCCCACCAGGGTCTGGGCGAAGCCGGGCCGGGTCAGCTAGTAGTTAATATTTGTCCGATGCTTCATGCGATTCTTTCGATTTCACACTTTCCCCTCTAGTGTGTTTTACTTTGTGTTTGTAAAGTTCCCCCCCCCCCCCCCCACCCTTTCCCCACTCCCAAAATAACAACATTATCTGTCTGTGTGTTTGTTTCATATTGTATAGTCCCCCCCCCCCCCCACCTCCTTTCCAGTAATAAAACTGTCCATATCAGCATTTGTTGTTGCCCGATGTTTCATGTCGTTCATCCGATGATTATACATTTCCGTCCTTTCCTTTTCTTAACCACCCTGGCATTAACGTCAAGTTAACATCTTGCTTTACAAATAAGATATTTCCACATCGAAACTTAGTTTTTATATGAGGAAAAAACATCAGCCTCTCTGTTTCCTACTTTTTTCTCCCACCATCTCTCTCTCTCTCTCTCTCTCTCTCTCTCTCTCTCTCTCTCTCTCTCTCTCTCTCTCTCTCTCGCTCTCTCTCCCTCTCTCTCTCTCTCCCTCCTCTCTCTCTCTCTCTCTCTCTCTCTCTCTCTCTCGCCTCTTCTCCCTTCCTAAGGCATGCCAGACACGGGGTGTACGTCATGCTAAAATCACGTAATGTTTGTGAAACCAGACTAAATATCTGAGCCCTCGTAGGAAGAGTGTTATTATAATAACAGCCACTGACAGCCGACAATTGATAACTAACTGACCAGGGGAACACGATATAGTATCAAACTTCCCTTAGAACTCCGCCATGACGTTTGTAAACAATTTGCAGTAAATGTTTACAGTATGTAAGTAAACAAGTACCAGGTTTCGATTTAATGCAGTCATCAACGTCTGGTCTGGCTGTTTTGTTTTGATGGGAACGGCGTACACAAAAGCTGACAGTAATGTAAAAACAAAAATTGATATTAGCAGACAGATGAGAGAATACAAAAGGATGTTCTCATGTTAAAATTCTTACCACAAATTATCACGAATATGTGATTTTCATTGCCACAAAATTAGTATTCCTGAAAGGTGGCTTTTCAGCAAATGCAATGAAGAGTCCAGTCTGCAGTGTTCTTATTAGGTGTTATAAACATAGCCCACGGAACCAAAACAGTGGAATGGAAACAGTGTCGGTGGTGACTTTCCTTATAGCTGTGTAAGTTACACAAATTGGAAAATATAACAGTTCTGAGACACATAGATGGGTTTCTCAGCTTCCAACAATCCGAAACATTATTAAATGAGATCATATCAATTTGCATTTGGGTAAGACTGACCACCTATACATCCGTGCGTTGAGACCTGAAAAATGTGATTTTCCTAGCACTTCACATATCCACAGTAGGTTTCTGCTACATGACTTGTTTTCAGTAATAGCATAAAGGTTAATAACATGAGCCACAGTTAGCTCTTGTCACGTTTTAAGTGTACAAAGTGCGTGAGCGAATTGGGAACTTCGAATGAACACAAGAGAGAAGAAGACTTGAAAAACGGCACACTCGAAGGTGAGGCCGTAGCAGGGAACTCATGGTTCGGAATTGAGATTGTTTTACAGTTCAGAGCTTTATAGTAGTGTAATTTAGTAGTTATTGATAGTACGATTGTGTGATCATTTTAAATATTGTGAAACGTGTAATCAGAATTATAGGAATTAAACATCGTATTTGAATAATACGAACCGTTATACTGTTGTTCAACTGTACTGTATACTGTACTTCAAGTTCATAAATGTTGTTTGTGATCCATAAAATTGAGAATGCTGCAGTGATCCCTATTGAAACAGTGCGGTCAACAAACCTACAAATGACAGTTAGGAAGTTACGCTGACAGTTCCATGAACGCAGCCAGCACTCGCCGCTTGCTACGGGAGGAAAATTTCACCAACTCCTCCAGTCACTCATGCCTAACAAATGTGATAGATCTCACATCTCGTTTATGCCACCTCATGTTTGTGTTACGACATGTTTTTGTGCTTTATGTTTGCTTTACATTGTAAATTTTCTTGTGTATGTGTGTGAGTGTATGTTCAATTTCGATAACAAGGATTTTCATGTCAACATATCTGTTGCCATATGCTTCATGTTGTTCCCTCGATGTTTATAATTTCCTTCCTATCCTTTTCCTAAACGCACTGGCCTCTACGACAAGTTATCACTTTGAATTGCAAATAAGATATTTCTATTTACAAACATGTTATATTATTACGTGGGGAAAAAAGTAAGCCTCTGCGTCTTTTCCCTCTGGTCCTGTCTCTATCGGTTGCCTCTTCTCTCATTCCTGTGACATGATAGACACGGTGTATACGCCATGCTAAATTCACTTAACGTTTATGTAAAACTAGATTAAATATCCCAGCCCACCCAGGAAGAGTGCGATTATAATAACCGCTAATGACGGCTTGCAATTGATAACTGGCAAAGGGAAGTCGACAGAGCACTACACTTTCCTTAGAGCTCGGCCATCTTTAGTAAACACTTTGCAGTAAATGCTTACAGTAAGTAAGATAGCAAGTACCATCTTTGATTTCACGCAGACATCAACGTCTGGTCTCTATGTTTTATTTTGTCGGGAAAGGCGTAAAAATAAGCCGACAATGATGAAAAACATAAGAAAAGTAAAACAAAAAAATACAATAAGATATTCTCATGTTAAACTGCCTACGCCAAATTAGCACGAATATGTGAGTTTCATCAGCACAACATGGTTATTCCGAAAGGTGGCTTTTCAGCGTATGCAGTTATGGGTCCAATCTACATTAGACATTACATAACATAGCTCACTGAGCCAAAACGTTAAATGGAAACTATGCCATGGGTGGCTTTCCTAATTACTTTATTAGGTAGATACTTTAGAGTATAAATTAAATAGTTCTAAACCATTGGATTGGATCCTCAGTTTCCAATAATCCCAGCTATGATTCAATGAGGTCCTGTCAATTTTAATTCGGAAAGACTGACCACCTAATCCTCCGTGCGTTCAGACCTGAAAAATTTGATGGTCCTAGCACTGCACATATCCACAGTATCCCCACTACAAGACTTGTGTTTATTAGGAACATTGGTATACCTATTAGAGAGTTACTCTGAAAATGCCATGATCGCTACCTGCACTCGCCGCTTGCTACGGGAGGAAAACACTCTCCACGAATTCCTTCAGTAACTCAGGATTAAAACAATATGATTGTGCTATCACTTCTTAATCCACGACAGGTTTGAGCTACGGAACTTTATGTGCTTTATCGTTGCTTTACATTGTAAAATCAAATCAAATCAAATCAACTTTATTAGGGTCACAAATTGGGCGCGCAGGCCCGTCTTACATTCGGCCCTTCCAATCACTCGTCTTTCGTTCATCAAGAGCATTATACATTTACATAGGAAGAAAAATAAACATTGTGAAATGAATGTTGTAAACATAAACAAGGCTAATTACCATGTTGTGAGGCCCATCTCCCACCTATCCATACATCACCCCACCCACACAACACCCCCACCTACCCACACACACGCGCACCAAGGGACACATACACACCCCCACCTACCCACACACACGCACACCAAGGGACACATACATACCCCACCAACCGACCCATCCCCCTCCCGCACATCCCCCACCCGCACACACTGCCCTCACCTGATCCCCCAACCAAAACACACTCGCCACCCACAAACATTCCCCCACCAACCCACACATCCCACTCCCATCCATATACACATCCTAACCCACACATCCTCTCCCCACCCACACCTCAAACCACCCATCCCCCAGCCACATCTCTATCGACAACATATTCCCCACCCATGCACACAATCCCCCACCAACCCACACATCGCACATCCACTCACACATCCCCAAACCATACACACACATCCCCACCAACTAACATGTCCCCCCCCCCCACACACACATCTCCCTAACCACCCATACATCCCCAATCCACTCACACACACCCCACCACCCACACATACAACTTCCACCCACCCACACATGCCATAACCTAATCCCCCACCACACAATCCCCCACCCGCACATCACATACACCCCCTACCACGCACTATTCCCAACCCACGCACCACACACACACATCCCTCACCAACACATCCCCACTTACACACCACACACATATCCCCCACCCAGATACCACACAATATTCCCACCCACACCCACACATATACCGTTACCCATCCACCCCACATACCCCCACTCACACACCACAAAAATCCCCCACCCACACACACATACCTCACCCACACAATATCCCCAACCAACACACCACACACCTCTCTCCACCCACACACGCATTCCCTACCCGTCCACCAACAGACACTCACTCACGCAAACATCCTCCACTACGCACCCACACACCCACCCCCAACCAATCTCTCGATCACAATACCACTACCCACACACACCCTCCACCCACTCACACATCCCACCCCAACACATACAACTCCCTCACCCACCTACACATCCCTAAGCCACTCACACACCCCCACCCACACATTCCCCATCCACACACACACATCTCCCACCCACACACCCCACATACTTCCCCCAACCACCACAATCCCCTACTCACCCACACATATACCCCACCCATACGCACATTCCCCGCACCCATCACACACATCCCCCACACCACACACTATCCTCCACCCATACCACCACAAACATACCCTCCACCCACACATCATTCACACATCCCCCACCAACACACCGCACGCATATCTCAAACCCACACACCCATACACTTCTCCGCACCCGCCCTTGCATCCCCAATCCACCCAACACAATCCCCTACCCACACAACCCCGCCTCCCACACATACTTCCTCAAACCATCCACACATCTCCACCCACATAAACACACATCCCCCGCATCCGTCCCATACACATATCCTCCACCCATACACACATCCCCCACAACCATTAAGTAAGGTTTCTTGGGTATGTTTGTGAGTGTATGTTCAATTTCAATAACACGACTTTTCATGGAGAATATTTCTTGTTGCCCGATGCTTCATGTTATTCCATCGATGTTTATATTTTCCTTTCTATCCTTTTCCTAAAGACGCTGGCCTCAACGCCAAGTTATCATTTTGAAATGCAAATAAGATATTTCCACTTACAAAGAGTTTATATTTTTACGCGGGGAAAATGTCTATCCCTACTCAATTTTGTCTCTCATACTGTCTCTTTCACATGCCTCTTCTCTCTTCCTGCGATATGATAGACACGTTGAATACGTCATGCGAAATTCACTTAACGTCTTTGTTCGAAACTAGACTAAATATCCCAGCCCACACAGGAAGGTTATAATAACAGCCAATGACAGGTGGCAATTGATAAATGGCCAAGGGAAGTAGCAAAGAACCACACTTCTACTAGAGCGCCGTCATGACATTAATGACCAGTTTGCAGTAAATGTTTACTGTGTGTAAGTTAACAAGTACCACGGTTCGATTCATGCAGTCATTAACGTCTGGTGATGATGTTTTGTGTTGATGGGAACGGCGTAAAAATAGGCCGACAGTGATGAAAAACTTATATAAGCAGACAAGTAAAAGAATACAATAGGATGTTACTTTTTTAATTGCATACCGCAAATCAGCATGAGCATGTGAGTTCCATCACCACCAAATGAGTATTCCAAAAGTTGGCTTTTCATCAAGGTGAGTGCAATCTGCAGTGTTTTTATTAGAGACATTACATACATAGCCCACAGAGTCAACATGTTAACTGTAAACAGATTTGGAGGTGACTTTCCTGTTTATTTTGTAAGTTACACAAGCTGGAAAATAAATAAAACCGTTCTGAGACCTATGGATGGGCTCCTCAGTTTCCAACAATCCCAGCTATGATTCAATGAGGTCCTGTCAATTTTAATTGAGAAAGACTGACCACCTTGACTTCCGTGTGTTGAGACCTGAAAAATGTGATGGTCCCAGCACTTCACATATCCACAGTGTCAACAACCAATGTTTCAGGCATCACCGGATTACTTCTCCCACACCACACAAGAAACTTGCAAAGTCGTGTGAGAGGAAATGAATGATACATTTTATTGCCGTTGGCTCTTTACAATTACAAAACAGTCGCTATCAAATCACACACAAAGCCACAGAATTGCCTATCACTAGTTTCCTAACCCTATTGCTAATCTCTATCTATTTGGCTACACAAAACTCCTATCAACACTAAACGATCTGCTCGCTACGAAGTCAGTCCCCAGTCTGACTTTCCTACTCGCGTGGCAACACAGCACGCGGAAGGACCTTGATGCGTCCTTCGGCTTTTTGCGTGCCGTTACATTCAGCACGCTTATATTAGCTGTCTCCTATTGAGTGGCAATCGTGACTATCACGTAGGCGTGATTCTGTCGTGACCAGAGTGCTAACTATCTGGTCGACGTCTCCGTGTCTCATGAGAGAACTAGTTAATAGTCCCCCATTCTATCACCTACCCTGCCCTTATATCGGGGCACTGTATTACCTCTAATCTACTTGAGGTTGACCACTCTTCCCGGTGGTCTTCTATCTTGAGGCAGACCTCCGGCCTCTATGTTTCAGTCTTTGACACACACCCTCCCCTCGTGTGTTGCGTCATCAACTTTGACTCATTGGTTGTGACGCAAGAGGTTTCTAAAAAATTAGTGTATCTAATTTTTGTCAAAGACTGCTGATAACCTGGCTTTGGGTAACTCCATAGACTCCTACTGACTATTGTCACAATGTAGTATCACTTTACTTGGCTACTGGCAATCGCCACAAACTTGTCTGGTTGGCGTGAGCCCTCTTCTCAATCGCAATATTATATTAATTAGAGGTATGTCTGAACCGGACCGTTGTCTTATAAGACCTGCCCTCACATAGTAAATTAACTCACTACCCATACAAAGTTGACTTTCTTAGGGTCAACACATGAATTGCTTCATGTCCCCCATATAATATTAAACAACCATTACACAAGCTGTGTGCGACAGGCTTTACCTATCTCGCTTCCGCGTGTAAAGTTATCTTTCACTGTTAAGTTAGTGTTTCGTTGTCTATTATGTCCCCTGACCCGGAGTTATCTCCCTTTGATCTACAAACAATGTATGCAATTTATATGTTTGTTTTCCTGGATGTTTGCGTGTTTGGATCTAACTAATAGTATAATCTAACTTCTAACATGTGTATCTATCTATCATGTGTATGTAGGTTAGTTTTCAAGTGCCATAATTCGGTTAAATGTGGCCACAAACAAGTGTATACACTAATTCGTGACTACGTTTCCGTCTTATGAGACTTAAAATACTTTCTCTAAGATCTACACTAAACTGCACACAACACATTCATGACAATATGCCAATACATTTTCAACGTCGAAAACAAACACCTGACGCAGACAAAAATTAAAAAGTCGCGCTGAGCGGCAGAAAAACTCCGCCGATCTCACCCTCTCCTGTATAATTTACATTCGCTCTCACTTTCACACTTCTATCACACATCTTTTACCCTCACTTCTGTCACACATCTTTTACCCTCACAATTATTTAAAAACCTTGGAGTGACACTGTACAAGTTTGGCTCAGTTTGACAAAGTTGAGCTCACTGACTGTGCGTAAATTGCTGCACGAGTCATGTATTTACACATATTTACATGTAAGAAAAAGGGTTGATGGATTGTACCCTGGTATTACTAACTACTATATTCTACTGAAATAATACTCTAAATACTGACATACTAATACTAGTTCTATAAATATGTATTTAATGTGTTACCTATTTTAATTTAATTTGCCACATTAATCCTCATGTTTATCTAATTTAAGGGACGTAATCTAATTATTGAAAATGACATTGATGTGAGATGAGTTATGTACCTTTCTGAATGGGTAATGTGAAATGTAATAAATAATGTACCTTTCTAACATGGGTAGTGTGAAATATAACAAAATTCTAACTAATGTTTTTAAATGAAAAAAAATATATGATTGATATTCTTACTCTAAATGGTGTAAATGATGTATGTTTACTTGTATAATCCTTTTATCCTATTACGGTGTAAACTAATTATAATACTAAATGATAACGTTTGTTAAATGGACTGGTTCATTAAGATGGAATGAACTCAAGTGAAAGGAATCTGAGTGAAATGTAACATGTTTATATTTAGCTGTTATTACGTTTAAATTACTATCCTAATCTACTTTTAAGCTAAGTAAGTGGGTGAATTAATGATCTATCTACACTAACTGAAAACTATTATATTTCCTAAATCTTACATATATGTTAGAGTGATCTCATCTACTATAATTTATCACTATATTAAAATATTATAATACATATCACAATCAGTATATATATACATTGTATTCAATTACCTCAGGACAGTTGTTGTCTTAATGTTTAGAAATTGCTTTCATAGGCATACTCTACATACACAATTGGCCTGGGTATATGAAATACATTACACAGTCATACTTGTGTCCTATGGGTATTGCATCTGTAGAGATCACTTGTGTCGTAGACCAGTATTTTCATGTCTGTATTTATGTACTGTTCTGACACTGTTCTTCTATGCTTATTCAGATGGATCACCGGCACACATCTGAAGCTTAGTATATAACGGGCTGTCTCAGTTCACACGGTGATATACTTGTTTTCGAAGCACAGTTCATATGTTGAAGTCTACGGACACATGGTAGTTCACTGTTCTTAGTACATGGTTCAGAACATAATGTCTATGTATTCGTAAAATATCTCACATAGAATATTCTAATGTACTAATTTAACATCTATTACTCTACACTTTTATGTGGAATCTCCGGTATTTCTACCTCAGATGGTCGACTAAGGGTATCAGCCAGAATGTTGTCCTTACCCTTAATATGCTCTATACTAAAAGTATAGTTTTGTAGTATTAGCGACCACCTGTATATACCGTCATTCCGATGCACACCACTTTGTATGACCGTGATTGGGGAGTTGTCAGTCTGGACAACGAAGTGAACACCCGCTAGAAATCGATGGAGCTTTCTCACCGCATAGATGACGCTTAGGGCTTCCAACTCTGATATGGAATATCTGGACTCAGCAGGTGTGATCTTACGGCTCACGTAGCAAATCGGATGGAAGATGCCATCATAAAATTGGCCTAGTGTGGCATAATGCAGCCAACATTATTCATTTTATCAACACATGCCGCAAAAAGAGGAAACAACATTAAAAGAAATTGACTTCACAAACGCAATTGGAGATTGGGACTTAAAACTTAACATCAAAACTGGAACTGAACAAGTGACAAATGACGTGGATTCTTAGAAAGATTTCATCAGACCAAGCTCGGAACCCATTGGATGGGAGAAACACGTGACCCGCCTTCGCGCCAGTGCATAATTAACATATATCACTATTTCATCAGAAATGTTGATAAGCCCGCACTTTTGTCTGAACTCGCTCCATGGACGGATGTGAGAAGATTGTGTGACCAAAAATTCAATGGGCAAGGCAAAAGTCTGGATCCGAGGTACGTTTGTTAGCCCTTGATTAGACTAAGAACCCGATGTATCAAGTATCAAGTAATGTAAACCCATGTTTGTGATGTCAATTGAAATGTATGATTATTAATTAAAACCTCTGAAATGTAAAAATGCTCGACTGTAGATTCTAATGACGCAAAGCCATTCCCGGGCAGAATATTCTCTTCGATGAAACTACAATCTCTGATATTCTTAAAGATAATTATTAACTTTAAGAAGTGCATTCCACTACTACATTCTATTCTAAACAACTGTGAGAAGTGATGATTCGAAAGCAATCTTGTGCATTTCACCAGAAACATTGTAAAAGATGCTATCACTATCTACAGCTGAAATGACAGTTCGTGTACTAGAACAAGTGCCTTGTTCTAAAACAGACTTATCTATGCCTATTTACGATCTAGAAAGCTGAAAGTGAAATCAATCTTTCCTTTCTCCTTTGTCTATAGAATTAATAGGGTTTGGCGAAATAAATATTTATATTTATGTCAAATTTAATTAGATAAGAGCACTTAGGAACTGCAATACATGAGAAAGTTGTGCTTCGCGGAACACCATCACGCGAAGTGAACTTAACTCATTACTCAACATAACTTAAAACACAACACCACTCAACACCACTCATCACCACACAACACAACACTCAACATCACAACAACAACAGGTAATGGAAGAGAGTTATTAGACACAAGAAGAAGAAGAAGTTAATTGGGAAAACACAGAGAATTATTTATACACAGTATAAACACCATTGAGTGGAAGAAATGTTATAAATGTATGTCATTTATTTACATGCATCTTGACACCTTCTCACTCTTGTCATTGTCTCACTGTACACGTTCACTGACCCCAGGTCAAATGAGGACTTACATACAGCAAGAACAAGTTGATACAAGGCGTACACAGTGTGATAAACTCTGACCACCCCAAATTAACCCAACACTAGATTAGAGAAAGGGGGGGGGGAGGGGAACTGGTTCCTACTTCAGGAATTTAGATTTCTTCCGACCTACTTCTTATTATTGTATTGGTAGGAATGTACATATTTATGCGAATACTCATCAGTGATCTTGGTGGCTACATACCAACAACCACCCAACACATCAGCAAACTAACCACCTAAATCAGACCTGAGAGAGGGAAGCCGAGAGAAAGAGATGAACCACAAGTGAGATGGAGGATGACTTCGCTATGAGCAGAGCATGGGGAGGCCTTCAGAGGAGCTATACGGGCAGACCTGAAGTGGATCCATCAGTCAATGGACCCTGGCTTACCTAATCTTCCAGTCACCAGGTTACATTTTCCTTGGTACACACCACACCCAATTTCAGGAAAATAATAGTTAATTGTTGATGCAACACTATCATACTTAATATGTACAACATCAAAATGTTTACTATGTTTTCACACTTGTTGACATCTCATATATTGATGCGTGTTATTGATTGTCTGGGACAATGGTCCAGTGTGCAACTGTTCTATTACTTTGTGTAAATCACAATAGAGATGTATGTACTGACCAGAAGGCTCGGCCAGTCAATAAATGATTAACATGAATTGACCTTCTGTTAATTTGTCAAGTTCAAACCTATATCTGTCAACAACTTCTTTGTACATCATGTTGTCAAAATCTAATGTGATTGATTATGTGTTTGATTGTTTAAAGATAAATTAACTCATAATGACTTACTAAAATGGGGAAATAAAAAGACTCTAGACCTATCAACTGCTCAACATCCATGTTTTCTTCATCTAAATCAGGCTGAGAAAATTCTCCTGACTTTCCTCAGATTTGATAAACTAAAAGGGGGCTCCAGAGCTAAAGAATCATTGGAGAAGGGGCAGATTCCCAATTAGTAAATTACCATTCTTACCAGGGCCATAATCTATATCTCCTAGACAATACTTAACAAAACGAGGCCTGCAGATAACTCAAGGTTCATATTCTGGGGTTATTGAAGATAGAAGAGGATGGGGCTCTACATCTTTTGTTAGAGATGGGGCATGCACTACAGTGATCTCCCACTCCCTTCAAAAATATATGACACCTAGTACTGCAGCGATGGAGATTCTGCTGGCATCTGTCCTAAGATAATAAACGAGCCTAGGATTAGGCAAGCGAAGGATTAGTACATTACTAAACAGGATTTTCAATTTTGACAATGCAGAAATTATTAATGCATCTTTGACATCTAATTTTACAGATGTTTTTAAAACATTGGAAAATACACTTGTAATTTCCGCTAAGTTTGGTATGAATTTGCTATAGTAATTTACTAATCCGAAAAGGCTTCTGACCTGCTTCTTTGTGGTAGGCATGGTCAGGTTCATAATTTTGGTAATAATTCTATTGTCAGTCTTAAGTTGACCTTGTGAAATGACATGACCCAACAAATCAATTTCTTTTAGACCCAATTCGACTTTGCTCGGTTTGACAGTGAGACCGAAGAGTCGCAACCTATCGAAGACATGTCTTAGTTTCAGTAAGTGTGTTGTCCAGTCATCAGTATGGACACATATATCATCTATAAACGTCACTGTATTCGTCACTCCATGCAGTAGATCTCTAGTTAAGCGTACGAAAGTGGCAGGAGCGTTTCGAAGTCCGAAAGGAAGAAAACGCCACTCGTACAGTCCTAAAGGTGTTGAAAAAGCAGTAAGATGAATGGATTGAGTCTGCATATGGACCTGCCAATATCCCTTAGTAAGATCTAATTTAGAAAAGATTTTGGAGGTGGACATGTCAAGAATAAGATCTTCGCAGGAAGGAATTGGTTCTGCGTCGATCTTAGTGACGTTGTTGAGCTTTCGATAGTCCACACACAGACGAATTGTGGAGTCTTTTTTTTTAACTAGGACGATTGGAAAGGAGTACTCAGATGTAGATTTCTGGATGATCCCACTAGCTTCTAAATTAAGAATTTCCTTATTTAGACTTTCTCTATAGTTGAGTGGGATAGAGTACGGCCTGCATTTGATAGGCTTAGAGTCCGAAAGAAGAAATGGAGTGCTCGATTCTGTCCGTCCTACCTGGAATGTCAGAAAATATGTCTTTATACTCCGTCACTAATTCTACTAATTGTCGTCGTTGACTGTCTGTTAGTCCCTGTTCTATCCGTATGCTATCTAATGTCGCAGTCCTGTCTACAATAGGAACAGGTAGTTCCATTCCGTCGTCGTCTACCTGATTCAGTACGGTGGTGGTGCTAAGTGCGTATTCTGTAAGCTCACTAAGTGTATGCACCTCGTCGGATTTGCCAGTCTCGCTAACTAGTGTAGTTGCGTTGTCGTCTGATCACTAGGTGTGGGTGCATTATGTTCGTCTGTCTCTACTTCTGTCTCTTGTCGTGAAAAGTAAGGTTTCAACATGTTGACATGGAATATCTTTAAGTGTCCGTTTATTGATATTTCATAGTCAACATTTGAAAGTTTTTGTGTCACCTTGAAAGGCCCTTGCCATGAAGTTACCATTTTATTATGCTTGTCTGGTAGTAGCACCATTACGTCTTGATCAGTTTCAAGTGTTATGGGTCTAGCACTTTTGTTAGGACTGTGATGTTTGAGGATATCTGCACTGTTCACTGGAGTGAAACCATTCTTCTCCTCCCAGACAGATATTTCTTCATCTGTACAGTGCCTTAGCTGGGGTAGACACCCAAGAATTAAATCAGTACAAGGGTTGTCAAGTATTGCACAAGTAAAGGTACCAGAAAGGAACGGGGTGTTTATACGGGCTCTTGCCAGAGGATAGGTTTCTATATTACCAGAAAAAGTCCGGCATTTTACAGAGTCACCAGTATAATCCTTTGGATTAACAAGTTCCTTTTTCACACCAATAATAGAGCTCCCACTGTCAAGCAAACATCGGCATGGCTTATCATTGACCATTGCAGAGTGAAACAATAGATTGCCTCTGGAGGCTATAACTGCATTTGCATTCTCTACGGAGGATGTTACAATATGCCCACATGTAAGTTTGCCGTCTGCATGAAATTGGTGACATTGGTCACAATTGTCAAAGCTTAATACATCATTCACACAACACACATCTTCAGATTGCTTAAAAGGTAATACATTCTCGACTTCACACTCAGTCTCACTACCACTATCAGAAGATGTATCAATCAAAATAGCATTGTTGGCTTTCATGCGTTGGCGGCCCAGGCACTTATTTGAATAATGGCCGTAGCTGGAACAAAAGAAGCATTTGATTGCACGCCTGTATGCAGATCTCTTGTTTTGTTGCTTCTTAATAACATTTTCAAGATGTGCCGGATAGTTTGGCGATTTATCACACATAGAATAAGTGTCATGCAAAAGTTGACAGTAGATACATTTTGACACTTTCCTATCTTTCTTGTCGACTCTATGAAATGGTTTTCTATTACTTTGATAGTTTTTTAGGTTGGTCCTTTACAAAAGAAACTACTTCAGAGTCATTTGAAGTCTTAAAAATATCTCTATTTGAAGAAAAATATGCAGAGCCTTTCTTTTCGAATTGTTCTATGTTCTCAATGTCTGACTGCTGCAGGAATTTAGCAAACGGAGATGGTATAGTGGATATGACTTTATCCATGGCTATTAAATTTTTAAGTCTGTCAAAGTCTTTTCCTATGTTAGCTGCTTTAAGCCACCTATCTAGTACACTTTGCACATTTGAGACGTAATCAATGAAAGTCTCACTAGGTTTTGGTTTTAAATTTGAGAACTGAACCTGATACCCAGGGGCATCAAGTAAAAAGTGTTGCATTATCCTATCATGGATGTACTGATAGTTAGATCTAAGATCAGTTGGTATTGATTCTATCACTTTAAGGGGCTCACCACTCAGGTTCTTCATATAAATCATAGCCCACATCTCTATTGGAACTTGGTGGTATTTAAACTGATACTCGACATTTTCTGTCCAGGCTGATATGGAATCTTCTTTACAATATGGTTTGATAATGTTTTTGTATTTATTGAACTTATTTTCTTCTTGTTGACTTTTTAGTTTAGTAGCAGAGATCTCTACGTGTGAGTCTACATCCATACCTTTCATCTTTAACTGTGTCTCTGATTCTACTTGAATTTGTTTTTCCTTAACTCTTGCCATTTCATCTATCTCTTTTTGCTTTAGTTCTCTCTCCTGATCTAATTGCTTTTGCTTTAATTCTTTCTCTTGATCTAACTGTTTTAGCTTAATCTCCTTATCATGTTCTAGCTGTTTTTGTTTTGTTATCTCAGCTAGTTCTGCAATCTCCTTTTGGTGTTGTCTTTCCCGTGCACGTTCATCTCTCTCCGCATCTTCTTTTCGTGCACGTTCATCTTTTGCCTCCTTAAATTTCTTATCAGCATATTGTTCTAAGTCTTTCCCTGTGTATTGTAATTCCTTACCAGCTTTTATGAAGTCCTCTAACGTTGCCATGTTGTTGGGAGATTAGATAGATTTGACAGGCACTCGAATATGTATTTGGTTATTTATCTTAGATTATTCACTTATTTATCTTAGATATATTATGTTCCTTAATCTCTGAGCACTACAACTTGTACTCTTAGTTTATAACCTGGAAAATTTTATCCTGAAAAACAGAGCACAAAAATATGCTAATGCATCACACGCTGAAAAAGAGATGCACTATTAATCACATTGCATGCCAAATATATTGAGTATACTCAACTTAATGTTCCCGAGAATCAGGAACACCAATCCGGTAACACAGGTCACCTCGTTTGGCACTTCGGCATACACACGAGTTTTCTAATCAGCTGTTGTTCACCCTGGTTCACAGAGCAGCAACAATTAACAAATAGTAAACGACATATAATATTCTCGACAATTTAGGTACAATCACAATGACATGCCCACGGACAAACAGAATATAGTTTAATTAATATTAAATTGTCAATGTCCTGTCTTCGTTCTACCGTTTTATGCCTTTCGTTACTAACCTAGTTTAATCTATGGAAGTGTTGTGCAGACCAAGTCTAATTTGCATGGCCAAAAGTAGTGCCATCGTGACGGTAAACAAATAGAAAAAGTACGAAAAAAATTCAATAACTGCTTTCAAATAAATAAAAATATAATAATAATGTTTAAATAACTAAATATATTCAATTACTAACTTAAATAAACAAATAATAGTTAATATAAAGCACAGATTCAGGCGGGCAGCAGCTTGACGATTTGTAAACAATCAGATGCTGAATGCGAATGGCGTAGAACAACTGCTTGTCAATCGTAATACGTCAGAGGCGCAGCGCTATTTTTAGCTTGCAAAAATCGATAATGTTGCTGGCCTGTGTATCGCTCCGCCATGAATCTTATTTGATAGTTATTCATAAACAAATCAATAATTACATAAATAAATGAAAGAAAATAACAATATCAATACTTACAACTTTGAAGAACACATGATTTAAGTTAATAATATTTTAATAAACACAAATAAGCATTATTTTGTCACGATAGGCACAGTTTAGCTCGCAACTCGTTCTAGTCTGCACACGTCATCAGTCACTGACACAAATTAAACCTGTACTTAACTATTCGTAACCTTAGTCTAGAGCCGTGGGTAAGTGTAATAGCTTGAACATTTGTCCAAGCCACACTTCTGACACCACATTAATCCTCGCCTGTCAACAACCAATGTTTCAGGCATCATCGGATTACTTCTCCCACACCACACAAGAAACTTGCAAGTCGTGTGAGAGGAAATGAATGATACATTTTATTGCCGTTGGCTCTTTACAATTACAAAACAGTCGCTATCAAATCACACACAAAGCCACAGAATTGCCTATCACTAGTTTCCTAACCCTATTGCTAATCTCTATCTATTTGGCTACACAAAACTCCTATCAACACTAAACGATCTGCTCGCTACGAAGTCAGTCCCCAGTCTGACTTTCCTACTCGCGTGGCTACACAGCACGCGGAAGGACCTTGATGCGTCCTTCGGCTTTTTGCGTGCCGTTACATTCAGCACGCTTATATTAGCTGTCTCCTATTGAGTGGCAATCGTGGCTATCACGTAGGCGTGATTCTGTCGTGACCAGAGTGCTAACTATCTGGTCGACGTCTCCGTGTCTCATGAGAGAACTAGTTAATAGTCCCCCATTCTATCACCTACCCTGCCCTTATATCGGGGCACTGTATTACCTCTAATCTACTTGAGGTTGACCACTCTTCCCGGTGGTCTTCTATCTTGAGGCAGACCTCCGGCCTCTATGTTTCAGTCTTTGACACACAGTAGGTTCCCGCTACAGGACTTTTTGTTTTTAGTAGCAGCATTTTGGTATACTGGTTAAGGTGTTACGCTGGCATTGCCATAAGCGCTGCCTGCACTCGCACTTGCTTCGGGACGAAAACACTATCCACCAATTCCTTCAGTCACTCAAGATTAAAACAATTTGATTGTCCTCCCACTTCTTATATCCACGGCAGGTTTGCGCTACGGAACTTTGTGTGCTTTATCGTTGCTTTACATTGTAAGGTTTCTTGGGTATGTTTGAGAGTGTATGTTCAATTTCAATAACACGACTTTTCATGGACAACATTTCTTGTTGCCCGATGCTTCATATTGTTCCTACGTATCATTTTCTTAAACACGCTGGCCTTAAAACCAAGTTATCACTTTGAATTGCAAATAAGATATTTCCACTTACAAACAGTTTATATTTTTACGCGGGAAGATTGTCTACCTCTACGCCTTTTCCCTCTCGTCCTGTCTCTTTCAAATGCCTCTTCTCTCTTCCTGTGACATGATAGACACGGTGTATATACCATGCGAATTTCACTTAACGTTTTTGTGTGAAAGCAGACTAAATATTCCAGCCCACACAGGAAGAGTGTGATTATAATAACAGCCAATGACAGCTGGCAAATGATAACTGGCCAAGGGAAGTCGACAAAGCATCACACTTCCGCTAGAGCTCCGCCATGACGTTAGTAAACAGTTTTGCAGTAAATGTTTACTGTGTGTAAGTTAACAAGTACCTCGTTTCGATTTCATGCAGTCATCAATGTCTGGTATCGCTGTTTTGTGTTGATAAGAATGGCCGACAGTGATGAAAAACTGTTCTAAGCAGACGTATGAGAGAAAACAAGTTGATGCTTTAATCTTTAAATTTCGTACCACAGTTTGGCAGGATATGTCTAAATGAGTTATGGAGAATACAAAACACAACATGGCACGGCAATTAAATTAATTTCTACTAAGTTCAATGCGTGATTTTTATTTCCTGCATGTAAATTAACCCCCAAAAATGTATCAATTAGCTCTAATGAGAGTGTTTTGAAATTTTCACAGGAAAAAGATAAAATAAAGTTGGGTTATTGTCGTCTCCTGGTTTCTTTAGAAAGCAAAAATATTCAAAAGATGAAATAACGTTGGAAGACAATTAATTACAGCAATGGCGGTAAAAGCATTAATCAAAGAGCCAGAGCAGTGGCGAAATCATCAATATATTAAGTAATGATAATTAAAGGTTAGACTATAAAAAATATTCACATCAAATGAAGGATAAAAGGGTGAAAGAAATTAATACAAATAAGAGAACGCTTGGAAGAGAATTAACAATTTACGAATATACAAGTCATGTACACACAAATAATTTACTCTAACGAGCAACTCACGATACTTAAGGTGTTTCCTCCGTAGAAGATGCAGTTGCTAACGTCTTCATTCTTATTTAGTTGTTGTTACAGTACTGGTTTACGTCCAGGTTGTTATGCTAACTATGTATATCCATTATCTAGGCATGATTATTTCTCCGTGAACTGAAAATCGCAACCAGCAGTCGGCGCTGCTATAAATATATAGTATTCGGAAATCTCACTTTAGATTTTCCACCGGAAATATGCATCCGGACAAAACAGTAAAAGGTAATGAACGCACAGACCACTTGCCAAATGACGCACGAATACAAATGGGAATAATCATGGACAGGACTGATGTAATCAGTGTGGAAAGGAAACTGTTGGTGGATACTGAGACAAGGCCCGACAACACGAACTGGGAATGACGCCTGGTCACGCACATTAATTCTGCCCTCTAAGTAACGCAGGAGATACCCTAACCACCTCTTTATGGAAAAAGTGAGCAGAAATACATTTGACTGGCTGTTGCATCGGAGCACCAATGGGAGATCCTAATGTCAAGTGACGTCTTTCTACATAACATGTTGGTTCTTGATTTGGGCAAATGATGACTCATTGTGCAGGGATATCTTCATACGTGCCTGGACTCCTCCCATAGTGCGTCAATCAGATCAGACCACGAACTACCTAGTAATGTTGAGGTTTAAAAAATGTGTGACTGCCAGAATCACATGTGCTATAAATATTCTTTGGTGTGTAGCTATCAAGTTTCGCAATTTAGCCAGGGCAGTGTTCTTTTTGTCCGCTCCTCTCCATTTCCATCTGCACTGAGGTATTTAACGTGAATCAGGTTCCCGAGGGACCACATAGTAATTTTTCCCCCACAGTCACTGAAAGAGAAGAGGTATAACTCATTGTATTTCAAAGAATTCGAAACAAATTAACAATCCTAGCATACCATTGGCTACTGATCTTGTGAAGGGAGAAAAGACTTGACTGTAGGAGAAATCTAGGTGGATACAACCAGACTTCTTACCTGCTGTTGATCAAACTCTAAGAAATAGAGGCCAGTCGATGTTTTCTTTTTACAAAAAAAAAAAAGAAAAGAAAAAGAACCCCACCCACCCACACACACACACACACACGCGCGCGCGCGCGCGCTCACGCACGCACGTAAAGGAGTAGTTTACAAGCAGAGTTCTTAATCAGTTTTTGTGGCCAGTGTTTATAGGCAAATAAGTATCGTTGGTATAGCTAATTTGGTATAGCTTGTAAAATGCCAGTAAGGTTTCAAGAGTTATAAAAATATAAAAATTGTTCCGTTTTAGTGATGCAGTGCCTGCCATATGTAGAACTCCCATATGTAACTTGTAGAAAAGAGTGGGACATATTGTCAAGAAAGATAGGGTGTCATGATATCCCGAAGCTCATTGTTCTTAGATTTGTTTGTTTGTTTGTTTGTTTGTTTGTTTGGTTTTTGTTTTTTTTTGCGCTAGCTCACTTTGAACTCAAGCGTGGTCCATACACGTGTTACTACTGTTAGTGTACTGGACTTGTGTTTGCGTGCCGATTAGCTTTCCCTATTACCAGTGCCCCTCCCCATCACATGAACACACTCCGACTTCTCAAGTACTGTACTTATAATTTGCGTCCCCACGTCAAGGACGAGAAGTCAACATTTTAATACAACTGTCCGGTTTAGGGATTGAGCTGCTACCTCGGCATCACCAAACTTTAATCGGTGCCTTCCATGTTTGTTGACAAGTTGTGGGATGCCATAAATTGTGCGACTGTGACTTTGGGGTAGTGAACGCTGTTTTACAATTGCGACATTTCGTTTTCGAAGCCAGCCTCTGGCGATTTGGGAACAAATCGCATGGAGTTGATATTCACAATGATTTGAGCGTTGGCCGTTCAGAAAACGACGACAAACAGCTGAAAGCAAAATTGCCAATAATACCACAAATATCCGCACACAAACATTTCACAGACTAAAAAAATGCCGGGGTTGATTCCGACGTCCTGTAAAAATAATTTGCACTAT
Organism: Cepaea nemoralis; assembly: GCA_014155875.1. Lineage (NCBI taxonomy): Eukaryota > Metazoa > Mollusca > Gastropoda > Stylommatophora > Helicidae > Cepaea > Cepaea nemoralis. Next base: position 128,875 of record JACEFZ010026731.1, read on the forward strand.
CTAGACGTGGATCTAAAATATTGATCACTTACGTCGTTGTAATTGTTTAATGCTGTTTTTCCGTGATGAATCCGTGATCATCAATCATGTCTCCTGGCATACGTGTGACTGTCACTTTGTTATATTGCTGATTTAACTCATTTAGACCCATACTTTTATTTTATTTTTTTACTGAACACCATTTTGGGATGGATAATTTAAAATAATCGATGTCTGGGCCAGAAACATTTAATGTGCCTGATTTAGGTCTCTCACGCACATCGGACGTGGCAAACCATTTAACGTAAACGCAAAACAAAACAGACAGCCACTTGTGAGCGCAAGGAAGTAAATATTATAATGCGTTCACAAATATTTGCCCTCATTTACGTCCATTTCATTTGATTTAGAAAAAGCATCGGTTGTATTATTATGACATTTTTTCTGCCGTCGTATGTTTACTGACACCCAAGTAATTTGTCTTTAATAGTCCAAAGGCAACTGAAATCATGGAAAGCGACATTTCTGTGATGTTTTGGTGAAGATGTATTTTATTCACGCTGGCTTCACAGTAATTATTGACGTCATCTCTTCTGTTCTTCTATTGACGTGCTTCCTATAAGGAAATTCCCGTGTACCGCAGAGAACACCGATGTTTCTATGTGAAGATGTTATACATTTCATAATATGCACTTTATCTCTGACCCGTAAATTATATACCCCATATAAACAAACATTGAGACCTGCTATCACAATGCTAAGGTTATAAGCTAAATCACATAATTTTCCCCTCAGTTGGTAAATATTTGTGAATGAACTATAACTAGCTTTAACACACTGGTTTGATGCAGTAATATCATACGTTAGCAAATTTACATTGTATTTATTTGTTAGTGAAATATATTTGTCAGTGAAACAAACTAAGTAACATATTTTATATAGCAGTTCAGCAATTGTTTCTGACTATCCAGTGGAGCTGGCTATTGTTTTCGCACATGCAAGAGCACTGCATGTGCCTTGACAATCGCATGCAAAATTTGTTTACATGTGATGCACTTCCGCTTACCATACTATTTCTACAATGGTTGTCCATGCGATTAATATTTGTCTGCAGATTAGTTTGTATTATGACCTTTCAAGATAAGCGGCTGCGAATCCTGTACAATTAGTAATTAGGCGGGAAAAAACAAACAAACCTAGAAACCTTGTAGATGTAGTTTTGTAGTAGAAGACTGAACATTTCTTGGACAGTCAACATGGGCAAACAGGGCATTTTGAGGAAGACTAAGCTGCAAAGACAACTTATCACAAACAGCAGAAATAGGCAGTCATAATATGTTTGCCACATTATGAGAAGACAAAAAAAAATGGAACATGTGACAACAGGTAAGATTTGTGTAAAGAAAGATAGAGGAAGACAACGAGTGAAAATTCTGGACACTCTTGTGTCTACACATGAATTAATCCATGCCTTCATAGAATGCAATTTGTGGAACAGCATGATCGCCCATGCCAGCCGGCAAGGTCCTTTATGATGATGATGATGATGATGATGATGATGATGATGATGATGATGAATTGCCAATCAAGAAACAAAGATAATTACTGAAGCAGGACGTGGCAATATAAATTAACACATACACGATAGATTTAAATCACGCGGAGAAAACCTGCTCAACCTCATTATTCCTCCTAACATCTATTCCCGTAGTACTTGGTGTGTGGCATAAATGCGCGTTACATGCTTCTGATCCAGGTAGACACAGTAAAATGTGTACACAATAATACACAATAAAATGTGATGTCTTCCTCCCATCTGTCCATCTGGACCAACAGTTGTGGATAGGAGCCTATTTTTCTGGAATAAAGATATGAATTAGGAGCACTAGTGTGCACATTGCACGCTTTAAAACTCACCCAGTAGCCGGACATCAATAATAGAAGGCTGTCTAGGCAGATCATTGTCAGGCAAAACGCGTGTGTGTGTTTGTGTGTGTGTTTGTGTGTGTGTGTGTGTTTGTTTGTATATATATATATATATATATATATATATATATATATATATATATATATATATATATATATATATATATATATATATATATCCATCCATTGGCACCTTGCCGTCTTGACAGACGATAGTTTGTGCTTTAAAAAGGCATAATAACTTTTAACTATGGCGGTAGCGAGTGTGACTGATAAGGCCAATTTGCGCTGTAAATGTCCGTTCACAGTGGGTGCATCTGAACACGTGGTCATTTCCACCATCATGCACCATCTTACGTCTCAAACGCTTGGTGTGTGACTTTTCTGCAATAATTTTCTCCTTTGACTTTATTCCATTTCTGATATTTGCCCTCCATGCAACACGTTCAGCGGCGACTTGCTCCCAATGTGCATTATCAATGCCTGTATCAATCATGTCCCGCTTACACACATCTTTGTATCGTAGTAGAGGCCGACCCTGAGATCTCTTACCCATCTGTAATTCACCAAAAAAGATATCCTTTGGTATTCTACCATCATCCATCCTCCTAAGATGTCTTATCCATCTAAGTCTACGAAGACTGAGCATGGAATAAACTGTCACACAACCTGATCTTTCCAATACTTCAGTATTTGTGATTTTGTCTTGCCACTTAATACCAATAATTCTTCGCAAACACCGCATATGAAAGCTGTTTAAATTGTTCTCTTGGTGTGAGTAAGTTGTCCAGGTTTCACTGCCATAGAGAAGAGTACTAAGGACACAGGCTTGATAGACAAGGACTTTTGTTTTGGCAGTAAGCTTCCTGTTCTCCCAGACTCTTTTTCTTAACCTGTTCATTGTTGTTGCTGCCTTACCAATCCGGATGTTGATTTCCTGATCTAGGGATAATTTGCTATTTACCACTGATCCTAGATATGTAAAATGGTCTACTATCACTAGTTCAGCGTCGTCAATAAAGATTGATGGTACCCCATGTGCACCTTGTGACATAATCTGTGACTTCTTTTTGCTAATTGTTAAACCAAATTCAGAACAAGCATTGGAGAATGCAGATAGTAGACATTGCAATTCTTCCTCAGAGTGGGTCGTAACTGCAGCATCATCTGCAAAAAGCAACTCTCTGATCAGTACCCTCCTAATTTTGGTATATATATATATATATATATATATATATATATATATATATATATATATATATATATATATATATATATATATAGAGAGAGAGAGAGAGAGAGACCACAAGAACACCGCATAACGAGAACACAGAAGAAGAACGATCTGAAAATCTAACCATTAGAGAAATCCTGTTTGCGGACGACCAGGCACTAGTAACAAAATCAGTAGCTGAATTACAAGACCACATGAATAGTCTGAACGAAATATGTAGGGAACATAACATGAAAATTAGCACAAGCAAAACAGAGGTAATGACTAAAGAAGAAGAAACAACAACAATTCACCTAAACGAACATCCCTTGAAACAAGTAAAGAGTTTCGAGTACCTAGGAAGTATAATATATCATCATATGGCAGATCAGAAGAAGAGACCGAAAATAGATGCAAAAGGCAAACCAACTCATTGGACAAATGGCACCAATACTAAAGAACACACATGTATCAATAACTACTAAGAAAGCACTTTACAACACAATCTTCCTACCAACTCTATGCTACCAATGCCAAACCTGGACAAAGACAGAAAAAGAGAAAAGAAAATCATAACAATAGAAATGAGATTCCTGAGAAGAATACTCAACGTATCAAGAAAAGATAAGATCAGAAATTAAGAAATCAGGACTAAGGTGGGAGTTATAGCAGCACTAGATTTTATTAGAAAGCAGCAATATGGCCATGCAAGTAGATTACCATTCAACAGCATACCACAACAAGCAATGATGTACAGACCAGATGGAAACAGAGGAAGAGACCGACCACGTAAAATTTGGACGGAGGGAAATAGCAGAGTCCATGGGAATTTCGATACACGAAGCCCATAATCGGGCACTCTCACAAAGTTTATACTTCACCTCGACACCGTAAGGTACAAGAGGCACATGAATAAATAAATATACCATCTATGGTGTTTGTAGCTATCCAGATGAAGCACACCCAACAAACGAGACATCCTCTATATTTTTCACACTAGATGATTTTCTCTCTATTATTTCCAGCTGTAGGCGGCAATAGCCATTCCTCGTCATCTAGACATGTAGATTAGAGCATACAGCATACACTGCTGCGTCTGCTTGATGTAATAAAAGATGGGGTTTTGAATATGAATGGCAGCATTATTATTAACGTGATAATAAAAAATGTCTGTGTGCCAACGGAGTCGGATCAACAGACAATTCGGCTACAGGTATTGAAAATCTCCCGGTAATGTTGTCCAAAAAACAAAAACATACACGTTAATGAACAACGACATTATTGATGTTTTACGCACAGTTAATGCATACAAAAATGTGCATTCTTTTGTGCTTATAATTGAAGCAGCTAATCTAGGAACCATTAAAGAAGTTATTGTCTGTGATATATATATATATATATGCGTGTGCGTGTGTGTAAGACAGAGGGATCTAGAGCCTGAGGAAGTAGGGCCCCCTAGCTGGAGCAGTCACAGCGAACTGTACAGATTTGGGTTTTCCTTTTTCCCCTGAATAAAATAAATCCATAACCTTACTGAGGATTCGAACCTGGGTCTCTCCGAATCGGAGCCTGCGTTGTAGCCACTCGACCAGTCTATGTTCAAGTGGAGTGTAAAACGTGTAATCTCAAAGGCAGATTTCATTCTAATATCTCGATGCGTTGATAAAGGATACCCAAGAGGTCCTGGTAACTCTCAGTCTTATTGTTTCCTACACAGGGTGTGGCCATTTGCTAGAAGCAATGTAAACTTTCCACCACATGTGAGGATATCATGAAAACTCTGACCCGGGGAGATTGGGGTTTCCGTGGAGGGAATAAATAAAGCTTCCTTGATTAGCTGTTTCAAAGTCGTGGAAATGTATCACGAGGGTATAACAATCAAGCATTTCAATTCATGTTTCTTACACACAAAAGGTTGTCATCAGTACAAGTGTAATGATTAAAGAATGGAACAAAGTCTTGTGGGTTTCTGTAAATAGTTAAATACATTGATTGTCATTGATTGACGTGATTATTATGAGTAAGAATTCTTTGTTTAGAGCTCAGAAGTTTTAATACGGACTGAGGGAACATAACAACTTTAGTCCCTTTAAGATGTCAGGCAGATGTAAGACAATAACTTATTAGTACAAAGCAATACAGTATGCTTCTTCACCCCGTTTGCTATGTGTCTTTTATGACATGGGAAGGGAAACAACTACACCCTTGAGGTCTTCATTGGTCACCAAGAGTTTGTCTCAAAGGGTCGTCCTATGAGTCAGATCTCTTTCTCTGTCTATCAGGTCAGGTCTTGTTGGACATGCTCTGGGGAGAGATACAGAACATCTTGAAAGTTGTTTCATGTTGTTATACGTTTCTGACGTGTTCACTAGATACTCGACAATATCATATGTTTAAAACATAAATATCGTGAAGGGGCACATCTTTAATTTCAATTTGAACAAGTTATTGTCGTCTTTGTAGATGGGTCTTCTGCTGCCGACATACACGTTACATCAACTAGAGGGATAAAGTTACCTCTTTATAAAAAAAATTATAAATAAAATAGCGTGTCTTTAATCCCGAGCGCTACACTCTGTCACGATCACGCTTTCCTCATGAATAGGCTATAGCTTTACTTTTGCAGACCTAATTATTTTTTTTAATGGTGTTTGCAATTCCTGATTTTTCACTAAATTATTCAGTTAAACATGGATTACTATACAAGTATATGGGTTTGCAGCTTCTATAGGTACAACACTAGAATCTCTTGATGTAGAGACGTTCATCGGTGGCTGAAGTTTGGTCGCCTTATTATCATCTTCATTATCCAGAGATTATGGTATATCCAAAACAAGAAGCCCTTCCCATTGATGAAATGGTCATATAGTAAGAAAATGTTCTGAAATGTATCACGCAATATTTTTCTTCTTAGAAAGACTACATCAATTTGAAGTAATCATGCAGAAGAAAGAATATTTAATATAGTTTGTTAAAATTCTCTACACTTCTGGAGCTGCAAAACGCATCGAGTGTTTTGTTCGGCTCAACTAACAATACAGATAGATAGGTGCTAGTTTAGTTTAGTTTAGTTTAGTCGACGGATCAACATCACGGCACACGGGTGTAACCCATAAGTGCTCCGTTCTACTCCTAACGCAAGCCTGAGTCCGGAGAAACTCAGGTCAGAGCACGAACTCCGTAGCACCGGCGAGGATCCTGAAATACTTTAGGTAGACTTTTAACTCGAAAGTTTGCCCGGGCAGCGCCGTTAGGCTACTCTTTTTCGATTTCCAACTGTCAAGGGATTTTTTACGCGCGCAACAATACACACGGGCGTCCGATCTCACTACCCAGAGACCAGGGGAAATTTTGTTACTAGGAGTCCACGTGAAACAATCCCAGGCTTCACTGGGGCTTGAACCCGGGACCTCCAGCACTCGAGGCGGACACCATACCTCGAGACCACTCAGCCTCCTACAGATAGATAGGTTGTAATTACAGGGACAATACATGTTCTTTCAACGGTCGGACATGTAAGGTAAAGACATTTTTTTCTATTTTTTTTTGAACTGGTCGCGTGTGACGTAAAGTCAGTAGTTCGTAATTATAGGAAAACTCGTCCCTACTATTCATACACTCACGAGCGACCCCCTTTGAGACAAACGTGAAACCGTTGCTTGCACTTAGGGAATCCACGAGACAAATAATGGCACGAGTGAAACTTCGTTGCAAAAGCTATGATAAATTGGGTCATTACATTGGCGCTCAAAACTATTCGTCTGGTGTGAATGCACTCTTCACGGCTAAATAAAAATCAAGGTCATAGTCATTTTCGTCGGAAATTTTGAATATGTGTACTTTATACAGCTTTGGTATTAGCTGAAGTCTCTATACAATAGGACACCAATGAAAAGCATCGGCACAGTCATCAAGTGGTCCTACCTAAAAATAGATGTTATCATGCTCACGAGAATGCTTCAGTAACTGCCTTGCGGTTCCCATTACTTTACATATTTTATTTCTAGCGAGACAGTTGATATCATCAGTGGAATGACACAAAGGCTCGTGCAATTTTTCAGTGATTTTATCCAGTCTAGGAACATTAGGTACAGGCATCGGACGGAAAAATTAAGGAACTCAGAGTAGTACATTTGTATATCCATTACCTATTTCAAAAGCGCCATTCCCAGTACCCAGAATTGTTTGGCATCAGTACTCAATTGCCATTGCATTTACCCTAAAGGCAAATTGAATGCTGATTGAAAAGAAGTTTAGAGATCTAATAAATAATGTAATAATTTAGTAATGCATGTATTAATGTATAGCTTGGTGATTAAAAAAGGGTAAAGAGTTAAAGGCAAGAGGTACTACTCGAATGTTATTGCACCGGCTCCTATCCCATATTGAAAGGTCTTCTTTCCGCAGAGAGGTTGCTGAAAGCGTCTGATAATTCCCGGACTCCGTAGCTCGAGCGACAACACTCAGGTGCCTCAGAAACAAACACAAACTTTACATTCCCGAACTAAATGATAGAGTATGAAAACAAACCCATGATCTTCGTAGGGAAAGGCAGGCGGTTTGACCTCTTCGCCACGGACATTTCCCAACCACCCTACTTTCTCACCTCTTCCCCCCCCCCCTCCCATTCACCCACCCACCCTCTCACATGTAGATAATATGAGATACCAAGACTGCATTTTTTTCCCATTTTATAACTCCCCCCCCCCCCCCCCCCCCCACCCAAAAAAAAAAGAAATAATAAAAATAAATAAATAAATGACCTTGCTACTGGCATATGCTTATATGACATACTTATGTGAAACTGCTGTCGATATGGTGTCAGATATTCAGCATCATCATCATGTACCATGCCGATAAGCGTGGATGGTCAAGTGTTTCGTCATCTCACAGGATCAGCAGAGTCGTGTATCAGTTTTGTGTTCTTGTCGCTATCATGTCACGTGGCCAAGTCATCTAGATATTAGCTTCTGTCTTCACTTTGTTCGTTTCCTTTCAATCTGACCATTTGTCACCAAGTTCTTTAGTTTTCTCTTCATAACGTGTCCAAATAATTATATCTGTCCAGGTCTAATTTCTCTAATCAGCGAACGGTTGTCATCTGCTTCTTGTAGGACTTCCTCATTGTGTTTTCTGCCTCTCCGTGGTGGTCTTTCCATTTTCCTCATAAACCACATTTACACTGCCTTTAAATGTTATTCATTTTGTCTTCTTATTGTCTTTGTTTGACATACATACAAAAGTACAGGTTCTATGTTGCACTTCAACACTCTTTTTCTCGTAGCAAAGGTTACCTTTGCTTTAGCAATTCGTGTTCTAATCTCTCCAAGGTACAACCCATCAGATGTTGAGACTTTTCCGAGACAGTTGTACCGTTTAACTTGTTTAAGAATGTTCAGTGGTATTTCTTTCTTTTTAGTGAGACCATAATCTCTGTCTGTTTACAATGTATTCCTAACCTTGGCCATTATATTGAATCTATGCCACGTTGACCGTGTCATACAGACATAACCAGCCAACACTCTGTCACTGAGATAATTAAGCATTCATTCATTCAGTAGCATGTCCTTTGCAGAACCTCGCTCCCATAACAACCTTCCGGAAAACCTCTGGATCATAAGCAATATGTCATGCGTCGGATACACCCATCTGGAGATCATCCGCAACATCCTGCATCCATCTTCTTTTTTGGCCTTCCTCTTCTATTCTTCCCAGGCATACACGTTTCCATTATTGTTCTCTCCAATCTTTCGTGACGTTTCAATTGACCAATATATTTTGATTTTCTTTTTTGATAATTAAGCACGTCCTTAAAATTCTGGAAGAACATTTACTCGGAATGAAAAACAGAGACAAATGAAAGCAGATGCGACATATCGCTTTTGTTTGTCCCATTTCAAAGGTAACTGATTGCGATTGATTTTACAGGGATAATGTTATATTTCAATTTCATTAACGAAATCAGTGGAGTGACACAACTCGATAGTTTTGTTGGGAAAAGACCACCTTCACTGCACACAGATACCGTCATACACACGGATGGTTACTCAAAGCTTTATGGCAAGATTTCCTGATAAACAACCTTCTCATCGCATTACGGTTAGAAATTTGTTTAATACTTTTCTTGCTAAGGGAAATGTGGAAGATGTTCCGCAATCTGGTAGACCTGCTGTGTGTGAAGAAAAATGTCTAGATACCGAAGACATAATCATGAAAAGTCCAAACTGGTCCTTAAGGAAAATAAAATGTTGCAACAAGTCAACGTTTCAGTGAGCAAAGTGCACAAAATTCTTAAATAACGATTCAGTTGTCATCCATACATGATTTCTGTTGTGTCTGAACTAAAAGAGTGTGATAATCAATACAGAGTCAACTACTCCACGTGGTTTCAAGCATTTTACCTAAAGAAGACGATTAAATTCTCGATGTAACATTCTTCTCTGATGAGGCATGTTTGCATCTATATGGATACGTTAATAGCCAAAACAATCGTATTTGGAGCACTTTTAATCCCAGTGCATTTCATGAAACGCTTCTACACGATGAGAAAATTGGGGTATGGTTTGCGGTCAGTAGAAACTTTTTATTAGACCTATTTTTTTTTCAACAGCACTATAAATGACGATGGGTACCGCACTGACATCCAGGAATCTTTTTAGTGTTAGAATAGCTGTACGAACGTGAAATTGAAGAAGCGTGGTTCCAGCAAGGTGGTGCAACTGCACACACAGCTAGAGCACCGCTGTGTTTTTTGGAAGAAATCTCGCAAATAAATAGCATTACATCACGTGACAGTTGGCCTGCTCGTTCTCCAGATCTCAGTCCTTTAGATTATTTTCTATGGGGTTTCTACGAAGGAAATATTTATAAAAATAATGTACACGCAATTGAGGACCTGAAAGAAGCATTCAGAATTACCATTCAAAAAATAATAGACACGTTTTAGAAGGCATTTGACAATATGAAGAGTCGTGTACAGTCATGTCTTGAAGCCCGTGGTGGATATGTCCACCACCTGTAATAATGAATACTTCATCGGTACGTTCCACCTTCTCCAAAATAGCGCTAGACCACAGTAATTACTATTGTAATTAATTTAATGAATTTTAGTACAATTTTGACACCATGCACTTCATTTTTTTTTCAGATGTGTTCTACATACACAGTGTAGTAAGACTAACTAAACTAACTAATTAAACTAACTAAACTAACTAACTAAACTAACTAACTAACCTAACTAACTAAACTAACTAACTAAACTAACTAACTAAACTAACTAATTAAACTAACTAACTAAACTAACTAAACTAAATAAACTAACTAAACTAACTAAACTAACTAAACTAAACTAACTAAACTAACTAATCTAACTAAACTAACCAACCAATCAACCAACCAACCAACTAACTAACTAACTAACTAACTAACTAACTAACTAACTAATTAACATATCTTTGAGGAATTAGATACTCGGTGCAAAAGCAAAACTGATTGATGCTGTAGTTCAGTGACGTGAGAATGAAACAATGACGGCAAGGATCGTTAAATGACATTGAGCCACAATTTTTAATATAGGAGTGTCTAAATGGCGAAGTGGGTAAGCCGCAAGCCTCGCGTTCCAAAGGTTGTGGGTTCGATTCCGGGCTCAGTCATTAGGTTCACGAGTTCAGCTTTCTCGGAGACACTTCGGTGTTGTCTCAGGAGCTACTGAGTTCACGCTTTATGGGACGATTTCGGCAGCCGCCCTCAGAAGATGACTATGGTATAAAACCCGGTGCAGAGAAGTCGATCTTCTCGTATTTAAACCTTAGTTAACATAGTAACATCGTATTACCAAACAGTATAGAATACATAATTAGAAGCTCTGCTGGCACCACTGGGATTCTAATCTGGCACTTCTAAATAACGACCACACCTCGCGGGAGCAAAAAATTGGCTTCGACGTTCAGCCGTCTAAAGAAACCTTAAAAATGTCTTCATTAGTCAGGTCCATTATACAGCTGAACCTACGGCTATGGAATGGGGACAACATTCGTTTAAATACGTCTCAGAAAGGGTGCAGTACTGTACTATCTGAATGTCAGCTTACGATCACAGATTAATGGTTAATTATTTCCACGTTTTCAAAAGCATAATGACGCTATTACATCAGGGACAGGATTCCCCTCTCCCTCCCTCCCTTTCCCCACTTCCCCACTTTGTCCCCTCATTTAAGCTCTGGATAGACCCAGCCTAATAGAAATGGTGTCCCAGGTATTTGTCAGGATTGTCTGGGTAACTGTTTCCATAAGCCTAATATCAAACACATCCGACAGTTACACTGAGTCTCGTATATTACGAACGTTTACAGGAAAGACGTGATTTGTTTGTTTCATTGAGTTCATCATCATCATCATCATCATCATCATCATCATCATCATCATCATCATCATCATCATCATCATCATCATCATCATCATCATCATCATCATCAAGCGCCTTACACAGTGGAATGGTCAATCGTTCTGCACATATTGCTATCTCCATTGGCATGTATCAGTTAGGGTGTTTACTTCCCTCCGTGTCATGACACATGTCAAGAATTTTCTCTCACTGACTTCCTCTATTTCTCTTTCCACAAAATCTTTCCATTTGTCACATGTTCCCGAATGTTTATTTGCATAACATGGCCAAAATATGAAGAATGCCTCTTTTTAATGTTTGTGATATTGTCTTTACGACGTTGAACCCCTCAAAATGTCTAGATTGCTTCTTTTGGCTGTTCAAAAATTGTCTGTATTCTTCAATAAAACCGCATCTCATAAGCTTCCAGAGATTGTTTCACTTGTGTCCTAGTGCAATGTAATAAACAGAAATATCAACTCAATGGTAACCTGAACATATGGAGGAATCGGGAAGTATGTTATTGTAATCGAATTTGAGTTCTTCTACCTAAAGTACAACATTGTTCCATTACCAGGAGAAAGTTATCTTCTCGACGGGGAGAAAATGTCAAGTGTTGTAGTGGTTGTTTTCACCACGATAATAAATGCATTTCGTGAACAGTCGGTAGCTTCTGTCAAGTCAATAACAGATTAAGTTTTTACATTCGGCTGCGCTGCCGTATTATATTGTGTCTCTTAGTCACACTGATTACATCCTAGTTTGCTGCAGGTCACACTCCGAGCATCACTGTGGAAGTATAAGAAAGGCCTGCAACTCATCAGACACACTTACTTTACTAGTACGTAAAGGATCATATTTACTTGCCTTAAAACGTATCGGCAGATGATGTTGGCCCCATATTTTTATAGACCAATCAACACTCAAGAAGATACCTTGTCAATATCGAATCAACCGCCTTTACTTCCTAAGATATTTCCGGGTAACCACTTTAGTGTGGATCAATGTGGGAGACATACTAAAACATATAAAAACTGAAAGGTATTTCCATATCGTGATTCAAACATGTCGCATTCAAATGACCAGAGTATTTCTTCTGAAAAGTTGAATGTACGGAGACTTCGACACGCAATGAAAGGTGTCATCCTGATCTAGGATTAGAATTTACCTGAACCTACATATATAGAATACGGACATAATTTGTATAGAAGTATCAGCGGTATTGATTGACATGCATGTAAATAATGGAAAGAAGTAGGGATCGGTTGCACAGTAAGCCTTAGAAAAATGAACGCTATGGTGTGGAGGGGTTCTAACTGTGTATTGTTAATTACATACCGACAAATGTCATAAGAAATATAATACATCCTTTGTAACATAATGCTGTGAGCTACAGATATATTTAAAAAGTCGCCTAAACAAAATAGTTATAATAAACAAGTCTGTCGAACAGGAACATAATACTGCAGAAGATTGATGATTAAGACAAATGTAAATGAGGAAAATGAAATATTATAGATCGTAAACAGACATGGCCGGTCTCCCTGGTCTAGGCGTTACACGACTTTCTCCGTAATCCGTATACTCTCGTAAGAAATGTGATGTGCGCGAGAATCTGTAACGGTAGTAGTACGTGGAGTCCTAATGGTATAGTAAATTGGGTCCGCTGGTCTTATTTCCTTCTATGTTTGTTATCCCGCCCCCAGAGGACCCCTTGAAATTACCACAGATAACTTAAAGTACCACAGGAAGTATCAAAAGAGCCCGCCATATTCAAATATCTGGGTCAATTAGGGTCCATTTTCAGGAGTCCGCTGGGGGCGGGATAACAAACATAGAAGGAAATACGACCAGTGGACTTCCGCCGCGGAATCCATTTTGTTATCCTATTAGAACTCCACGTACTACTAGCGTTCTCTCCGCGTCGCTAACTTACGGGGTATGTGAACCGGTCGCTCAAAAAGCAATGGCAAATCTTGCAAAGAAATCAACAATCAGCTGAAAGATGCTGATGTTGACACCGATGTCCTGTAAAGGATATGTGAAAAGAGAAACAAACAAACAAATGAACATGACAGTCTAGAACGAAACTGATAATTGTGAAGTGAAATATACATGAGACGGGAAGGCAACAACGTAGATGGAATCTAGATGTGATAGATAATTTATTCGTGACGGCAACAGAGACAGGCTTACTATAGAGAGGACCTTCAAAAGACTTGTATTGGGGCGAATTTCTACTCATAACAGACCAATGGATGTTGATGGATGATAATAAAGTACTATTTTATATGTTGAAATATAACCCAAGATGAAATTTATAAGACCGTGAGGGTTTGGAGCAGCATTTTTCTATCTAATTGATAGTTTACTGGTGCAGAATAATGGTTAATCAAGTTGTCACGAGCGCCATGAGTTAACCAGCTAATAATACCGACGTTTGCGTGGCGTATATTTTCTAGGCCACAACAGTCGTACTAACAGAGTAAACACAGCTGCACAGGTTACATCGTGTCAGCCCATAAACACATTTGGTGGTGAGTGAGAAGGAATGGATACATCGAGTTGGCAGTTCATTAACAGTTAGAATCACATATGATTGTCGGCTTAGGATATGGAATGGTTCCGTTTGTCATCTATACTGCCGGACATCAGACGGAAATGGCTGCTGGGATTGTCACCACGGAACAGAAGATTGACAGTTTATCAACAGGTCGGAAGTGCCCGACTAGGGAGAAAACAGTGCATCTGTCAATTCTTGGTTTCCGGCACATCGAGAGGATTGACGGGGTTATTTGCAACTCTTTGTTGTAACTCGACAGAAACTCGCTGGCTTGTTTGAGAATCTAAACTATTACTGACAACTTTGACAGGACTAAAGCCAGGAAAATGGATTCTTGACAAGGGATGATCTGCCACGGTGCCACCTGTGTGGGGGCATAAAGGATAACGTCACGTGGCCAACTTTGGTAGTTTGCCATATAAACCCGAGTTGGGATCAACTAGGGGGGACTTGAAAAATGCTCTAGTCAGAGTGCCAGGGCACTGCAGTGCTTAGTGGAAATAATATCTACCGTGTGTTAATTAGTGACTTAATTTTGCACGTGCCTATAATGGCAGATGTAGATATGATTGATAGGACTGCAGTAGTGCCATTTAAGGTATAACCTATTATAATATATTCGTTATAATTACTTTAGGCAGTAGCCTTGTTAAACTATAGTGTGATGATTAGCACTGTTAGTGGAAACTAGCTAGAGTAGTGAAGTGATACTTGGCTCTGTTAGCTAAAATAGATTAGTGAAGTGTTGATAAGCTTTACTAGTTGAGAATTGAGTAATGAGGGATAATTGGGATCTTCCCGTAGGTGTCCCTGGTGGGCGGGGTTCCGCATTCTGGTTGCTGATTTTTTCTTTGTCATAGCCTGATTCGGCTCTAGGTGGGTAGCTAATCTGCTCTGTGACTAAGTCTAGTTAGCTAAAGATCATTAAGCAAGGTGATAGGCTTACACTCAGCCGAAGGGATCAGTGACTAGTACTATCACCAGATGTGTTGTTTCTATCCTAGGTTCCCTACCAGATCCAAGGAAACTCTACAAGTTTTGGGAAAGAATTAAAAAACCCATTCTGAAGAACACCAGTTCAAGAGTCAATAAAGTTGCATACAGAAACGTAACTTACGCTAGAAGGAAATTGATTCATCAAAGAGAGTGATGCATACTGATGCACCACACAGCATCAGACAGTAGTAACGAACCGAGAACCGGCTAAGAGTACCTAGTGTTAGTACAGTAACAATTAACATTAGTAATTAGCACTTATGGACTGAATGGTTCGATGTGCAACGAGGATGATCTGTCGACTAACTAACTAACTAACTAACTGCGTACACACTACAAAAGACTTGTGCAGTTTGTTAAGGAACGTTAGGAACGGACATTGTGTAGAGTGCAACCGGTCCATGATTAACTGTTAATACCACCGGTGTCTATTTCGGATGTTCATGAAATTGGATTACCAGAGGTCTACAGAGGCAAAGCAGTATCCGGCAAGATGGTTTCGGCAACGGGTGAGAAGTACATGTTCTGACGTACCGTGCTGTGGTCTATCTTTGCTGGGATCAGCTGACTGGGTTGCTGTCTGAGAGTCAGAGTCTACACACTTTATAGAACACGTCACACATTTTCTTCACATACACGTCTCATATACGTTACACTTTTATTTTAATAAATTACTCTTTATTAATTTCTAGAAGCAAGAGTTGTTGAGTATGTTGCGTTGGGGAAGTATGAGAAGGGGGCATAGTACGACAGTGTGAGAGTGATAGGAAAAGGTGTCCATAGGCTGATGGAGTGTGTTGGACGGAAGCTGGTGGATTCTCCAGAATATTGAGAGGAAAAAAAAATATTATAATGTGGGTGTCGGATCTCCTCACTCCAGGGACGACACTTTAAAGGAGGACACGACATTATTGGGGGCTCGTAAACGTGATCTTTGGACAGCGGGATCTCTCGTAAACGTGATCCTTGGACAGCGGGATCTCTCGTAAACGGGATCTTTGGACAGCGGGATCTCCCGTAAACGGAATCCTTGGACAGCGAGATCTCCTGCAAGCAGGAACCTTTGACAGTGGGATCTTCTGACAACGGGGTCTTTTGACACGGGATCCTTAGTTATAAGAGGGAGATATCATTTTGGAGAATCCAGCTAGAGTGAATGTGGATAGGGGTTAGGACTAATATCTTACCTGTTCACACTTCACACGTCTGCATAGGTCTGTGGTCCTGATTCTACTCTTGTCACTGCGTGAATGTGCTGTGTGTGGTATATCTAGATTTATAGTACTTGTTCATATATCTGTATAGTAATTTGCAGTTATATTGTACTAGACCTGCTAGCTTACCTCTCTGTATAATGGCCACCCCTAAACTTAGCACAGCAGAATTAAAGGCAAGGGGGGAAGAAATGGGATTGGCGGGGTCTGCTCTAACGGATTACATACAGGAAGTGGAGAGAGAGTATCGTCAAGCAGAACGGGAAGATCGAAAGGCCGAGTTGGAATTGAGAAGGATGGAATTGGAAGCTGAGCAAGCAGCTAGGAAATTGGAAGCTGAGCAAGCAGCTAGGAAATTTGAAGCTGAGCAAGCAGCTAGGAAATTAGAAGCTGAACAGGAAGCACAGAAAAGGGAGCACGAGTACCGGATGAGGGAACTCGAGTTGAAGAGTCAATCTAATGGAGAAACTGAGGGAGCAGTTGGAGGTTCCTCCATCCCAGGATCAACACCAGTAGGTGGACATGGGTACCATGCTATGAAGTTTCCTTTAGCGGTCTACGAGGAGGACAAAGAGAAGATTGACCAGTACCTTCAACGCTTCGAGGCTATGTCTGTTGCTATGGGTTTGGAGCGTAACAAATGGAATCTTAAGCTATCCCAGGGATTACGCGGGACGGGATACGAGGTTTATACTCGCCTGCCACCAGGACATGAGAACAATTATGATGAGTTAAAGACGGCTCTGCTGAAACGATTCGAGGTTACGTCACATACCTACCGGAAAAAATTTCGAGCAGCGAAACGAGAACCGGGAGAGTTGTTTGCCGCCTACAGTTTGCGTCTTAAATCTTATCTCCATAAGTGGATGGATTTGGCTGGGTTCGCACATGACTATGAGAGTCTGGAAGAGCTCATGGTGGTCGACCAGCTGAAGAAGCAAATGTCTAAACCTCTCAGGACGTTCCTGGGAGAACAAGGAGCGGAACGTATTGACCTCGTGAATAAATTAGCAGAACGGTTCGTCGAGGTACATGGGGAGGCAGGGGAAAACCTTTCCACCAACACCAAAAGTCAAGAGAAACATGACAAGAAGAAAGCCAAAAACTCAGGAACCAAAAAGTGGGAACCTTATGGGCAAAAATCAGAGGATAGTTCAGAGAAGAAGAAGGAGGGAAGCAAGAGCACTTCAAGCTCTACACCTAAACGACCGTGGTCGGAGAAGTGGTGTTCAATTTGTAAGTCACCCTCTCACAATACGAGGGACTGCAAATCGAAGGCTAAGAACCCTCACTTTGCAGCATGTCAAGTGACTTCCAAGGAGGTTGTCACGGAAAATGCCAAGGTCAACAAGGAAGCTCGCCACCAGGAGAGCTCATTCAAGTCCGACAATAGAAAATCTAGGACAGGGAAATGGTGCAACCAATGTCAGTCAAACACGCACAATGCTATTGACTGCAGGGGAAAGTCAGGAGACACTCAATTCGTCGTGTGCTCAGGGAAACCTAAGGTGGAGCCCACCGAACAGGTCGAGGCCGAGGAAGAGACTCCAGACCAGGAAAAACCACCTGTAGTGGAATTGGTAGAGGTTAACGGTCGTCAAGTGGAGTGTTTATACGACACAGGACTGGACGGGGAGGCCGTGATTTCTGCGGATCTAGTACATCCAGAACAATTCACAGGTGAAACCTTGGATATACAGCCTGCACAGAAGAGTGCTGTAGTCATGAAGTTGCCCATTGCTAATGTGGAGATTCGGTCACGGTACGTCACCGGCACCATCAAGGCCGCTGTATTGACCGATCCCATTTTTCCAGTCATCCTAGGTTGCCGGTATGTCTTTCTGGGAATGCCCAGGGAGCCAATTCATATGGGAGCAATGCAGACTCGCTCTCAGACGAAAACGGAAGAGGCAGACGCAATTGTGACTAACCCAATGCCGGGGGAGCTACGAACTGCCCAGAGTGAGGATGATACTTTACGTCCTTGCTACAAAAAGCTGCAGAAAAGTGCTGATCCACCAGGACGGGGGCAGTACTACATGAAGAATAGGATACTCTACAGGAGAGCAGGAAGGGGAGACAACCTATACGGTCAGTTGGTCGTCCCGAAAGCTCATCGGTCCCAGATTCTTCATATGGGGCATACCATCTCCTTTAGTGGACACATGGGTATTGCCGCCACCATGCAGCGGATTTCCTGCCACTACTATTGGCCGGGAATGACAGATGATGTGCGTCGGTATGTGAAGTCATGCCCTGAGTGCCAGAGGGTGGCACCGAAACACTGGACAGCACCGGTGATGTTGGGTGAGATGCCCATCATGAACTCTCCTTTCGAGAGGGTAGCCATCGATATCGTGGGTCCACTTCCCAGGACTAGGAAGAGGAACATGTATATACTCACAATGGTGGATTGCTGTACAATGTGGGGTGAAGCCATACCGTTGACCACGATTGACTCGAAAAGAGTGGCGGACGCACTGATGGAGGCCTTTACCAGATTAGGCTTTCCGGATCAAATTCTGACGGATAATGGATCTCAGTTTTGTGGAAAACTCATGGAGGAGGTATTTAGGGTGTTTCACTCTAACCACATACATACCAGCCCTTACCACCCTCAAGCCAATGGACAAGTAGAGCGTTTCAACGGCACGTTGATGACAATGCTCAGGAAACTAGCGCAGGAAAAACCTGATAGGTGGGATGAATATATCCCAGCAGCACTCTTTGCCTATCGGGAAGTTCCTCATGGCTCAACAGGACTACCACCCGCTACGTTGCTGTTTGGTCGTCCAATCAAAGGACCGTTGGAAGCCATGTTGAGGAGTTGGACTGAAGAGGGGACGTCAGAAGAAGTGATCTCATCCTATCAATACGTGGAGGAACTGAAAGAAAAACTCCACAAGGGATGGACTCTGGCAAATCAAAACTTGAAAAAGGCCAGGAAAAGACATGCGGCTTACTACAACCGTAGGTCTAAAGAAAGATCTCTAGAGGTAGGAGATAAAGTCTTGTTGTTACTCCCAACGGGAAACAACAAACTGGAGATAGGTTGGCAAGGACCATTTCCCGTGGAAAGGGTGATATCCAGAACCAACTATCAGATCCGGATCCGGGGAAAGTCGAAGATTTTCCATATCAATCTCTTGCGGAAATACGAAGAGAGACCAGGAGACAAGGCAGCTCACCTCATGGCAATGGCAGTTGCAGTGGAGACAGAAGTGGGAACCAGCGAGGGCAGGGAATATCCCTTAGTACACCAGGAAACTTATAGGGATGTGCAAGTGAACCCTGATCTGACCTCCCAGGAGAGGGAAAGGATAACCCAGGTTCTCAAGTCTCATAAGGAGATACTGACTGATAAACCTGGACGAACGAGGTTGGTTGAGTTCGAGATGACTTTGACCACACAGGAGCCTGTTCGCCAAAAGGTTTACCCAGTGCCATTCTCTAAAGAAAAGGCCCTGGAGGAGGAAATAAAAAAACTGCTGGAGGATGACGTGATTGCACCATCCACATCCCCATACAATGCGGGGGTAGTTTTGTTACGCAAACCAAGTGGAGAACACAGGTTGTGTATAGATTACCGACTGCTGAACAGTCATACACAGTTTCAGGTGGAACCTTTGCCGAATCCAACTCAGTTATTCGCTAGGCTCCATAAGGCTCGGTACTTTTCAAAGGTGGATCTGAGTCGGGGGTACTATCAGATACCAGTCAAACCGGAGATTCGACCACTGTTAGCTTTCAGTACACCCAGTGGACACTACGAATTCAAGGTCATGCCCTTTGGACTCAGCAATGCACCTAGTGTGTTTACACGCATGATGAGGACTTTACTAGATCCGTTACAGGATCCGTCCATCATCTCATTCATGGATGATATTCTGATTTCCAGTGACAGCTTGGATGACCACTTACAATCCTTGGAGAGAGTGTTTAATAGACTCAAGGAAGCAGGGCTTACTGCTCGTCCAACCAAGTGCATGATTGGTTACCAGACTCTGGAATTTCTAGGTCACACCATCACTCCAGGACACATTGTCCCAGAAGAGAAGAACCTGGAGAAAATCAGAAATGCACCAAGGCCAAAAACGAAGAAGGATGTGCGATCTTTTCTCTCGTTGTGTGGGTTCTACCACAAATTTATCCCACATTTCACTGAACTGGGAGCTCCGTTGACGGAAACCTTGAAAAAGGGATTACCGGATCAAATCATTTGGACACCAGAATGTGAGAATGCCTATAGTCAGTTAAAGGAGGCCTTGGTCAGCAAACCTGTATTACAGCTCCCTGACCTTTCCAAACCATTTGTGTTGAGAACGGATGCGAGTGCGATTGGAATTGGAGCCGCTTTGTTACAGGAAGGAAAAGACGATGCTTCGGTTTTGAAACCTGTGGCATACGCAAGTAAGAAACTTCTACAGGCGGAGAGGAATTATTCAACCGTCGAGAGAGAGTGCTTGTCCCTCGTATGGGCAGTGCAAAAATTTCAGCCATATTTGTATGGAGTTAAGTTTCGGGTTCAGTCGGATCATCAGCCCCTGATGTTCCTGGCTACTTCTCAGAAGCTCAACGCACGTTTGATGCGGTGGTCGTTGTTACTTCAACCGTATAATTTCACAGTAGAGTACATTCCTGGGAAGGAGAATGTTGGAGCGGATTTCTTGTCAAGACACCCAGCTCCTGAAGAAGAGGAATGAATCATCTGGATTTAACTCATGGTGGAGAAGAGTGAGATGGACTACTCTCTTAAGAGGGGGCCTATGTCACGAGCGCCATGAGTTAACCAGCTAATAATACCGACGTTTGCGTGGCGTATATTTTCTAGGCCACAACAGTCGTACTAACAGAGTAAACACAGCTGCACAGGTTACATCGTGTCAGCCCATAAACACATTTGGTGGTGAGTGAGAAGGAATGGATACATCGAGTTGGCAGTTCATTAACAGTTAGAATCACATATGATTGTCGGCTTAGGATATGGAATGGTTCCGTTTGTCATCTATACTGCCGGACATCAGACGGAAATGGCTGCTGGGATTGTCACCACGGAACAGAAGATTGACAGTTTATCAACAGGTCGGAAGTGCCCGACTAGGGAGAAAACAGTGCATCTGTCAATTCTTGGTTTCCGGCACATCGAGAGGATTGACGGGGTTATTTGCAACTCTTTGTTGTAACTCGACAGAAACTCGCTGGCTTGTTTGAGAATCTAAACTATTACTGACAACTTTGACAGGACTAAAGCCAGGAAAATGGATTCTTGACAAGGGATGATCTGCCACGGTGCCACCTGTGTGGGGGCATAAAGGATAACGTCACGTGGCCAACTTTGGTAGTTTGCCATATAAACCCGAGTTGGGATCAACTAGGGGGGACTTGAAAAATGCTCTAGTCAGAGTGCCAGGGCACTGCAGTGCTTAGTGGAAATAATATCTACCGTGTGTTAATTAGTGACTTAATTTTGCACGTGCCTATAATGGCAGATGTAGATATGATTGATAGGACTGCAGTAGTGCCATTTAAGGTATAACCTATTATAATATATTCGTTATAATTACTTTAGGCAGTAGCCTTGTTAAACTATAGTGTGATGATTAGCACTGTTAGTGGAAACTAGCTAGAGTAGTGAAGTGATACTTGGCTCTGTTAGCTAAAATAGATTAGTGAAGTGTTGATAAGCTTTACTAGTTGAGAATTGAGTAATGAGGGATAATTGGGATCTTCCCGTAGGTGTCCCTGGTGGGCGGGGTTCCGCATTCTGGTTGCTGATTTTTTCTTTGTCATAGCCTGATTCGGCTCTAGGTGGGTAGCTAATCTGCTCTGTGACTAAGTCTAGTTAGCTAAAGATCATTAAGCAAGGTGATAGGCTTACACTCAGCCGAAGGGATCAGTGACTAGTACTATCACCAGATGTGTTGTTTCTATCCTAGGTTCCCTACCAGATCCAAGGAAACTCTACAAGTTTTGGGAAAGAATTAAAAAACCCATTCTGAAGAACACCAGTTCAAGAGTCAATAAAGTTGCATACAGAAACGTAACTTACGCTAGAAGGAAATTGATTCATCAAAGAGAGTGATGCATACTGATGCACCACACAGCATCAGACAGTAGTAACGAACCGAGAACCGGCTAAGAGTACCTAGTGTTAGTACAGTAACAATTAACATTAGTAATTAGCACTTATGGACTGAATGGTTCGATGTGCAACGAGGATGATCTGTCGACTAACTAACTAACTAACTAACTGCGTACACACTACAAAAGACTTGTGCAGTTTGTTAAGGAACGTTAGGAACGGACATTGTGTAGAGTGCAACCGGTCCATGATTAACTGTTAATACCACCGGTGTCTATTTCGGATGTTCATGAAATTGGATTACCAGAGGTCTACAGAGGCAAAGCAGTATCCGGCAAGATGGTTTCGGCAACGGGTGAGAAGTACATGTTCTGACGTACCGTGCTGTGGTCTATCTTTGCTGGGATCAGCTGACTGGGTTGCTGTCTGAGAGTCAGAGTCTACACACTTTATAGAACACGTCACACATTTTCTTCACATACACGTCTCATATACGTTACACTTTTATTTTAATAAATTACTCTTTATTAATTTCTAGAAGCAAGAGTTGTTGAGTATGTTGCGTTGGGGAAGTATGAGAAGGGGGCATAGTACGACAGGGTGAGAGTGATAGGAAAAGGTGTCCATAGGCTGATGGAGTGTGTTGGACGGAAGCTGGTGGATTCTCCAGAATATTGAGAGGAAAAAAAAATATTATAATGTGGGTGTCGGATCTCCTCACTCCAGGGACGACACTTTAAAGGAGGACACGACACAAGTATTTATAACTATATTTATCTTACTATAGCAGAGGCAGGCGGCGCTGTGTCGAAGGGGTTACGGACGCAGTTTGCAATTCCGCATTCCGCGTTCGAGATACAGCTTCCGGTGATTTGCAAGCAGACTGTCTTGCAATGGTTTTCTTACAATGAGTACCGGTCGTTCAGAAAGCAACGGTAAACTACTGAACCTAAACCAATAAGAAATGAGCAACAACCAAAACATGATAAGTCTGACTGCGAAGTCATGTACAGGATATGTAACTAATTAACAGCAGAGACCGGATTGCTTATTGACCATTGTGGCTGTAGTTTCCATACAGCCTCATAACAATGAGGTATCAGATAATTTTCAGAAGTTTCTAGAAGGTTGTCGGGATGAATAGTCAACGAGGAAGAGAAGGACCACTCCAGCACATATGTGGTGGCTTAGAATAATTGAAGGCCAAACACATCACGCTCCTAAGATACTATATATCTTTATCTTTACAAGCGGTAAGCATTCTTAGGAATGGCCAAACATGTTTTAAACATCGTAGAATCAGTATTAACATCTAGAGAGCTTAACCTAGCATTAGAAATTAGAATCGTCAGATTTTATGAATATTCAACACTACTACATGGCGTGGAAGCATGGATAAAGAACAAGCATTAGAAAGTCGAAAAGAGGCCTTGGAGATGTGAATATACAGAATGATATGTTGTTTTTCGTGGAAACAAAAACAACCAAATACAGAGGTTCAATAAACACAGGGAAAGAAATGATAGTTGGTGAAAGAAATAACAAAGAGGCAAATTAATTATTTCAGCCACTTTAAAAGACATAATACGCTTATGAAAATCATACTGGAGGGTAAGGATAAAGACAGGCGAGCAAGAGGTAGACAATGACATAAGTGGGAAGATAACATTAAGAGATGGACGAACATCAATCTGACAGTATGTACAGTCAGGGCGAGAGACAGACAGTGTTGAGATCCAGTGCAGGAAACCTTCTTTGTTGAGACGGCACATGATTGGTTGATTGATCTAGTACGTCACGCGGGCAGGAAGCAGACAGCAACATAGGTGGAGAGATATCATTACGAGACAGAAGTACAGCAGTCCGTTAGAATGTGCAACAATGACGCTACATTTTATTCCACCATGAATGCTTGAAAAATAAAATCAGCCCTAAATCTGATTCTCTTTATCTTCTTTTTCTATTCTTCTACGTCTTCGTTTTCGTCTTA
This sequence comes from Cepaea nemoralis, assembly GCA_014155875.1. NCBI lineage: Eukaryota > Metazoa > Mollusca > Gastropoda > Stylommatophora > Helicidae > Cepaea > Cepaea nemoralis. Next base: position 153,220 of record JACEFZ010026731.1, read on the forward strand.
TTCTTTTTCGTCTTATTTGTCTTCATCATCCTCGTCTCCACTACATCCTCCTCCTCCTGTTCCATCTTCCTCCTCCTCTCCCACTTCCGCTATCTCCCTCCTACATCTCCTCCTGCTCTTTCTTCCTCCTTCTCCAACCCTTCCATCTTCCTCCCCCTCCTACATCCTCCTCCTTCCTCCACGTACTCTTGTTTTTCTTGTTCCCCTTCGTTTTTCTTATTCTTCTTCCTCTTCCTACTATTCTTCTACTTCTTCTTCTGCATTATAGACGAGACTCCAGGTGGATAATAGACACCCAAGTAAGTATGCCAAGCTTTGTGTAGGCCAGTTCATAATTTGTTGAATATTTGCTGACTTCATCTACTGAGTGAGATAGTCTCAGAAAAACTCTCTCAGGTGACTTTTTACGACATGCAGTCTACAGTACAATTATTTAACGTCTCCGTTTTGGGGCCCCCGGAAACACACAGCCTCGGGGTTAAAAGTTAACTCGAAATTAAATGACTTTAGTCTATTATTTAAAGCCTCCGTTTTGGGGACCCTCTGAAACACACAGGTCCGAGTTTAACAGTGAACACGAAATTAAATTATTTCAGTATTACTATTATTTAACGTCTCCGTTTTGGGGCATCCCGGAAACACACGTGCCCCGAGTTTAAAAGTTAATACGAAATTAATTGACTGGGAAAACAAAACTTCCTGCTTCAAGTGTGGCAATGCTTGATTTCTATACTGTTCACGGTTTATCTTCATTGCGTCTTGAGACGGCCACACACATAAAAAGCTTGTTCGATTGTTTAATCTACGGCAAGCACGTGGTTTGTTTCGACTGGTTGTGTTTTTAACCCATCCGTTAAACAGCGCACGAGAGAGGCAGAAATGTGCGCGCGTGTGAGTGTTTGTGTGTGTGTGTGTGTGTCTGTGTGTGTGTGTGTGGGGGGGGGGGGGGGGGGTGGATTTCCTGTTCAATTGTTATTTTTAACACATCCGAAGCAAGTGGACATATTTGGAGACCTTCCAGACCGGCAGTATTAAACAACAACAGACAACGGAAGCAGGATGTATTTAGGTGAAATGCTTTTTTTTTTTTTTGGAGAGATATGAGAAGTTACATTAAAGCATCGGATTACATATCGCGTTTCTTTAGTAGGATGTTTGTGGACAAGAAGACGCGTAGGAAATATAAAATATAGCGAATACAATCTTGTAAAAAAGTAAAAGAAGTTGAAATCGAAGGAACAGGAGTAGGTCGAGAGAAGAAACAGACATGTAATTAAAGAAGAGGAAACAGGACGTCTTTCTTACCGATGATGAGCAGAGGGAGGAGAAGAAATATAAGAAGAAGAAAAGACAAGCTAATAAGCACACAGAAATAAGTGTGAGCAGTTGTGGCAATTATGAGTTTTTGTAAGCTTACATTATTTCTAGCTTTTTTCTAGTTTAGGAGTATACTAAAAATGACATAATAAATGTGCTTTATGTTAGGTTTCGTCCACCCGTCTATAACTAGAAATGCATGTTATAATAATGTAATGCAGAGATTTATTGTTCAGACTTAGACAGTCGTAAAGTAGCTCTCCAACCAAAACCTCGCTCTCACGGTAACGTCCTCAAATGTATGTGTGAATATTGAAGGCAAAGTGGTTATAATGCATGCCTACGGATCCGGTAGCCATGTGTTCGAATATCCCTTCAAGGCACGGATTTTGTAAAATGGACACAGATTGCTAGGTTGACCCAAATTAAAATGGGTAGCAGGACGTGTTCTGTGAAGTAAATGTGTCTATGTGATACTGATTACATCACTCGTGGAGTGCGATCGGTCTATAAAAACATGGCAAACACCACATACCCAGTACGTCACATTGAGTGGGAAAGAGTCATATTCTTTTTACCTTTTGTTTATCAAAAAATGCTAAAATGTGGGGAGTATTTCTTCATGACAATTTCAATTAACTTGATAGACAAGGTTCAACGATAGCACCGATATCAATGATAATGGTTCAGTAGCAACAACTGAATGCAAGACTCCAATGGGACATGAAGATATTGAAAGTGAATACTCTTCCCCGACTTTGATGCCGGGCATTAAAATCAAAGCTGGTGCGTTCGCCAAATTTTATAGCATGTTCAGACGAATTTTCGATGCCTGGGCTCGTCGCCTGTTAAGTGAGGGAAATATTGTCCATTAGTTTTATTTGTTTATTGAGGAATACAAAATGAGATGGCTCGGTCATATCACAGACCCGTTGAAGCAACATGTTGCGGGACAAATAAAAAAAAAACACACACAAATATATGATCATTAACAAGAAGCGTTGAGTAACGGTGGTTTTACAACAGCAACAACAACATGGTACTGGAAGTGGTAAACGCCATTGCCTACAACAGATACCGAGGACAACACAATATCAAACATAAATTGACAAATAATAAACACATACAGCATTGAGCTTCCATGTCAAGTCTGTTTCAATAAATAAATATCTGCACTCAGTAACACTTTTCTGACAACGGAAACATCAAGTTCCAAGCAACAGTAATCCAAAATTGACACCAAAATCAACGGCGACTGCCTGGTTTTGTTCTAACTCCGTAGTGAGTCTCGAATTGGATGTATGTTCTTGTCCCAGTTATGCCAGTTGGCCAAGACATTTTGAAATTATATTTTGTGTGCATGTTTCCTTTCACAATTGCTGGTGTTTATAAAGTTTTCATTGTGGCGACTGCTAATAACATGTTACAAATCTTGACATTTGCTGAACATATTATTTCGGTGTCATTGTTATAATATCAAGAAAGAAATGGAAATAATGAAGATAAATATATCAGGAATTAGTGAAATGCGATGACCAGATGCGGGGAAAACATATTTAGATATGTACAGAATTATTTACTCAGGAGGGAAGGACTATAAAAGAGGATGGACATCATTTTAGATCAAATTAGTTCTAGGTCAGTTAAAATATTTTGGACAATCTTAGATAGAGTATTAATAGTGAAACTCCATGGCAAACCTCTGAATATTAACATATTTCAATGATATGCAATAACTGCAGACTGTAAAGAAGATGATATAGATATATTTAATAACGAATTAAACATGGCCCTGGACTAGTGTCAAACAAATTTGAAAGGACTGCCCTAGACGGGATTTCAATGACTGGCAGCTGTGGCACAGGTGATAGGAATGAGAGGAGGGACAGGCTGATAGCATGAGCAGAAAGAACACCTTGGAATGGTAACAGGTAACACCTGATTCACACACTATCCTCGACGATTATACGCGGAAAAGCTCTGGAGGTAATACTTGCAATCAAATTGACAACATAGTGATTACAAAGAGATTCAGAAGCAGTTTAGAAGCAGAAAAATCTAGATCAGGAGCAGATGGACATATTTCCCATGTGCCAGTTATAGGAAAGATGAGGTTAAGACATAAGATAACAGAGACGAACAGTATGATGTTCAAAATAATAATGAAGGACCAGCAATTTTGAAGATGTGATGTTCAGAATGCTCTTAACCACATGAAATCTGGCAAGACCCCCGGTTTAGACAGCGTCACAACAGAAATGATTAATGCTTTAGAAGAATATGGAATAGATAAAGTTACCAATCTGCTTAATACAATATATGATACTGGAAATATACCTCAGGAGTTATGTAATTCTGTATTTATTGCAATCCCAAAGACATCCGGAGCCTTGGAATGTGATCAACATCGAACAATTAGTATAATGAGTCACATCACGAAGATTTTGCTAAGAATTATCATGCAAAGAGTTAGGAGGAAAATACAACCTGAAATAGGAGAAGAACAATGTGGTATTGTAAAATGCAAGGGTACAGTAAATGCTGTGTATATACTGAGAACCATAATCGAACGTTCTATAGAAGTAAACAAAGATCTACACCTTTGCTTTATTGACTACACAAAGGCTTTCGATAAAGTGAGACATGTCAACATGATAAGGTTCTTGAGGATCTACAGATTGATGGAAAAGACCTTAGACTTGTAAAAAACATATATTGGAAACAATAAGCTGCCATAAGAGTTGATAATGAAGTTAGCCAATATCAGCCTATTAAGAGAGGTGTGAGACACGGATGTGTAGTGTTTCCAGATCTGTTTTCCCTGTACAGTGAAAGTATTTTCAGAAATATTGAAGATATGGAAGGAATCAACATTGGGGGACGATGCATCAATAACATTAGATATGCAGATGATACAGTCTTGATAGCAGACAATGAACAGGACCTGCAAAATTTAGTAGATGCGGTTGTTACACGCAGTGAACAACTAGGGTTAGAATTAAATTGTAAAAAGACACAGATTATGGTCGTCACTAGGAAGAAGGAAATACCACAATGTAATATACAAGTAAATGGGAATATTCTTTTAGCAAGATGAAAAACATACTGACCAATAAAAAGATGTCAATTGAAACGAGAAAAATAGTGTTGAGATGCTACATAGAACCTGTACTCTTATATGGATGTGAAGCTTGGAAAATGAGCAGTCATGCTGAAAAACATCTGATGGCTGTAGAAATGTGGTTTCTGAGGAAAATACAAAGAATACCATGGACAGCCAGAAAGACCAATGAACAAGTTCTGCAAGAAACAAATGAAGATCGTAAACTGATTAGAGACATTAGACGTAGACAGTCACAATTTTTTGGGCATGTTATGAGAAGAAATGATCTGGAGAACTTTGTGACAACTGATAAGATCGAGAGGAACAGACCAAGGGGAAGACCTAGAAGCAAGTACCTGGATGTCTTGGCCTTGTGGCATGGTCGAGACAGAAACCCGGAGCTGATCCACGACTCTGGTGATCGAGTGATATGGCAGAACATGACCGCCCAAGCTTACCGGCATGGCACATGATGGATGATGGATGGATGGAGGTTAAGACTCAAGAGCATAAAGAAAACCTCTAAGAACACAAAGGTAGATATAACATTATTTAAAACAGACAAATAAATTAGAGAAAGGTTCAACGTTACAGTAAAGGACAGATATAAGAAATAACAGGTGGTAACCATAACCAATAACTGATCGTCTTATCATTAAAACAAAACACAAAAAAGGTCGTTTTACCATGACCTTACCATCAAACAATATAACCGGCCATCGACTTTGGTTCACAGCCAATTGTTTGATACTCATGTCTATCTTTTGTAAGCTCACCACCATCATGTGCCATGCCGAGAAGCAGGAGTGGTCATGATCTGTCATCTCCCAGTTCACTAGTCTTGGGCCAGTTCTGCGGTTTTCCTCGAATACGCCATGTGGCCAAGCCATCCATATATTTATCTCTTTTACTTCCTTTTGCTCTTTTTCCATACATCTTGCCAGTTGTCACAACGTTTTCAAGTTTGCTTCTACTCATAACGTGCCCCACAAAAATATTCTCTGCCTACGCCTAATTTCCATAATCAGCTTACGGTTTTCGTGTGATTCTTGTAGAACTTGCACATTCATTGTTCTCTTGGTCTATAAGATTCTTTGTATTTTCTTCAGAAACCACATTTGCATTGCCAATTTATGTTTCTTAGCCTCTCTGCTTGTTGACAATGTTTGACATGCATATAACAATGTAGATTCTATATATCACTTTAATAAACTTTTTAGCATTGCAATTGCAGAATTCTATTGTTCAGTATGTTGACCGTCATATAAAAAAGATGGATGATTCTTGACTGAGGCTAATCAGTATAACGGTTTTCATTTGTTTCTTGCAGGATTTGCTCACTGGTTCTTCTTCCCATTAATGGTATTCCTTGCATTTTCCCCAGAAACTACGAGGGTAAGTTAATAAGAAAGTCACAAATGGTATAGAAACATAATTAACTATGATAACAACTTGAACCCAGTTTATTTTTACACATGCATTGTCCCATTATTTCTCAACATAATTTCGACCACCATTGATGCATTTATCCCATCGTTTTATCAGTCCTCCCAAACCGGCTAAAACCGGCAGAGTGTTGACTGTTGGAATGTGGAACATAGAATGGATGACTAACCGGGTGATTGTTTTGTCTCTTTATCAGATTCCCCCATTTCATTGTGTCTTATCGGGCATGATCGGGCCTTATCGTGTCGTACCCGGCGTTATCTGAGATTACCTCGTATGCGTATGTGAATTACACCTCCAGAATGAGCGACGACTCTGATTGACCTTAAGAATGCTGTGTGGATGAGATGACACATTCGATACTCAAAAATTGAAGTAACCAGCCCAGTAATATTCATTGAATAGGATGGTGTGTCCAGAAACAAAGTAGTCATCAGAAACTTGATCATCACTAGTGAAGGAGTGACACACATTGCCGGGTGATGATATTTTGCTTGTTGTATAAGATGTTTACAACATACTCAGTATACACTCGAAATCTCATTGTGAACTCCTTGGGATGCTCATTATAACCAACTCACCACCCATATACATCTGAACGATCGTAGCAAGAACTTTACTCGAGTGACATTACTCATAATACTCATCCAAGCCAGGTTCTTTTCTGAATTAAATCGTTCCTTAAACTCTTGATTCAGTCTGTCGTATTTCTCAGAGTAAATGAGAATGTGTCTTACTATCAATTTGTCATAGGTCTGGATCTAAATTATATGTGGTTGGTTGTTTAAAATATTCTGTCTATCACATTGTTTCTTTTTTTCAGTGATTAACACTCCCGTAGGTGTGGCCATTGTCTGATGTGTTTAGTTCAATCAAATTTCCCGACAATGGAACACAGGATCAAGATCTGGAGAGCTCGTGCATACTTAAAAATAAGTGCAGATGAGCAGCACCCTCTGCATGACGCTATATTCAGAGAAAAGGGTGACAGGCTAAAGAGGGGCAAATCATGGATGGGTCGGGCGGAAGATGTCGTCAGACAGGACTGCAGTCTTACCAGTATCAACCCCGGCAAGGAATGGGTGCCGGTGCCTCCAGCTTTTAAGTGTACTTTCTCCTGCATTATCACACTCGACAGACGGTGCAGAGAGCAGAACCCTGCCGCTGTCAATGCAGAGGTTAACGCGCTCATCTATGAACACTCAGATAGCCCCGAAGTGCTCATCTATACAGATGGATCTGTTGTAAAGCAGCAGAGAAGTGCGTGGGCATTTACAGCCCGTTCAGCGGGCCGAACCGTTCAAGAATCCAGTGGTGCCCACTCTATGACCACGAGCAGCATGACGATGGAGGTGATGGCAGTTACACAGGCCTTCATATGGCTGGAATCACAGCATTATACCAACGTGTGTGTACTAAGTGATTCAATGAGCATGATTCAGAAGGTCAAAGCTGGATCTGTACGTAGACAGTGGACTGAATCGCTGCGGAAGTCTGTTGTCCGTAAAGTCACCTTCATCTTCGTCCCGGGACATGCGGGAGTCGAGGGAAATGAACGAGCTGCCAAACTGGCTGGCTCTGCTCCCCCTGTAGATGGCCAGCCCATAGATCGTGCCGATGTTATTAACGTCCTTAAAGATTTGGCGAGAACAGAGGACTTTGACGTCAGTGATTCCACATCGCTGTCCAGGATGAAAGACCTGGAAGTAAGAATCGGCACAGCCAGACGCGAGAGGTACATCGGGAAAACAAAGCGCCTCGTCAACCAACACAGAACTGGCACTATTAGCCACCGGACGCTGATGCATATGCTGGGGGGAGGATCTGAGCACCTATGGACATGTCCGGAGTGCAATGAAGATACCCCAATTGATAACTGATAACTGATAATAACTGTCTGATTGTGTATATTGAAAGAGTGGAAGATAACTAAAAGTCTAGTTCTCAAGAACTAGGGTTTTAACAGAGATCACATCTCCTTAGATCCCATTACAGGTATATAGCACTCCAACACTCTTTTCCACATAATAATTTCCATATGTTTGTTGGTAAGAATATTTACCATCTGCCTTTCTATGTTATATCGATTCTTGTTTTTATCTCTACAAGGTACCTTACATAGGATGTTATCACTGTTCTCTGCATAAGCAGGCGAGAAATCCATTTCGTTCACTGCTATTCTAATCATGACTACTAGATATCCGGCTGTTTAGACGTATATTACTGTATGTGAGAACGCACAGACACCCTTAGATAGCTAGCTATCTGTGAATGTTTACCTTTGTGGGCCAATCTTCAATCCACAGTTAACAAAGCATAGTCTTGCAAAATTTGTTTATTCGACGGTCTGTTCTGCCTATTCACACCTGACAGCGGTAGCCTGTTCGATTTCAGTCTTCGCCATTGTTCAGTTGAATTGTTTGTGCCATGTTCTGGTGAAGATTGGAATCACCTGTTTACTGGATTTACACAGCAAGTTACCTGATGTCTCAGTTGAGTTTTAGATCAGACTTGATAAGTGTTCTTTTCACGAAAGGTGATTGTTTGTTATAGCCGTTCCCTGTGTGCTAACATATCTGATTATTTCCAGGCATGTCACAGGGGAATGGTATCCAATGTAGTACAACATTTAAAAAACAATAAAAAGAAATAAACACTTTTTGTCTATTCTAATTAGTTTGACACTTTAAGAACTAAGTGTTTTTTAGTTCTGATGCTGTGACTTGAAATAATGTCTAGAGAATTCCACTCTCTACTCACCATTTAGTTACTGGTTGGGTAGGCGTGGCTGAGAGGTTACGGTCACCGCCTCAGACTCAGAAAGTACTGGGTTAGATCTCAGCATGGGGCTGGTAATGTGTCCAAGAAGCATTAATGTTTAATGTCACACATCACCCTCGGGTAATGAGCCCGAATACTTAGTATTTTTCAGTCGAGAGTGAAAAACAGGAGGTCAGGTGTGCACGCTGTGGACGTTAAAAATTCCACTCTGTAAATCGCAAACATTAGGCTGTTAGGCCACTGCCTTGGCAAAACTGTTAGGAAGGAAAATGTAACGAAGGGTACATTGCGCCCGTTAACCAGTACGGAATATGTCTAACGCAGTGGTCTCAAGCGGTCGGGAATGCACCCTCCCATCAGGGGTGAATTTTAGGGTTTCCAGAGGGAGAAATTAAGATTATTTGAAGATCGCGTTAATACAAGAACAGATTTTCACCTCATACTTTACTGTTCTATACTTCTCGCCATTCTTAAATTCGTTCCATAACGTAATTAGACCCGCAAATCACGTTTTATATAGACTTCCAGACCTGTTCTAGTATGTGTTATTAAATTTAGCTTCCATTTTTACGTATACTGTGTCGGGACGAGGAGGGGGAATTTACACAGAGGAAATACGAAAGGCGGGGGTTGACATCCTGAACATGTGGTGAAGGGGTGCATGGGCCAAAAAAGGTTGAAGCCCACTGGTCTAGAGGAAGCAATCATTACAATGCTGAAGTCGGGCACAAATATTTCAGCTGCATAACAAAGTGTGACCACATATAACCACTAACGAAGAAAACAACAAAAGGACGAAATGGGTGTAATATCTTGGTTTCATAATGAACACTAGCGAGCGCGTTAGTATAATCGCTATGAGGTTGCGCTAATAATGTCATGAGCGCTGTCGTAACAGAGTTCAACGACTCGTTCGTCGTCCGCTAATAGAGGGAAAGGCTGGTTAACTAAGCCTGCGTGCCGTTAGTCCTATAACATCTTATTGATCTAGCAAGTCACAGATCCAAATCAGGTTTGCGACCTTTTTTATTTTTGTGGATTGTTTAATAATGAACACTAATGGTTTCTGTTCAAAGCAAGCCGAATGATGCTGGCCATATCTATGTTGAAGCAATCCAGTAACAATAACACATGACAATGCAACAACACCTGACATTACAAAACCACTCTGACATAAGTAATGCTTTCATGGAGAAGTATTCTTCCTGTGGCAAAGTACGTGTTGTAAATGTGAACAATTTCACAAATATCGAAGTCAGAAATATAATCTCTTACGTTTAGATGAATGCATTCAATGCCCAGAACTAAGAATAGAAACAACTACAGACATTCTGCAAGACCTGAGAATCTAATTTAATAACTCAATATCAATATCATGTATCGGAAACTGAAGTACTTTGAGCACATTAAACTATGGTTTAGAAAGAAAACTAATGGACTTTATGGTCCTGGAAAGACGAGTCAGTGGATGACCCAGACAATGGAGGACTAAGGGCGTTAAAAGAACCTTAAATATGACAATTTGAAAGACAGGAGTCATGTGAAGAACGCAGTCTTCCAGAACCACTGTGATAAGTGCGACTGTATGCAAAAGCCATAGCACATAATGATGATGATGAGAGAAGCGGTAGCGTTGTGGCTAGACGGTCCTCTGTAAATCAAGTTATCACATCCAGGTGAATACGAATTTTAAAATAATAACATTAACATGGGCACCTATGTCTATCCAGCCTATAATGGGTACGATGAAATGTCTGGGGATGTAAACGCGGCTACCGTGATACTGGCTACATCACCAATCGAATGTCGATTACTATATAAAACATATGGCATTGCATGATATGACTAACGTGCCTTAAGAGGCAAAGAGGGTCCGCTATTAAAATACTATGAACCATATGATCCAGGCTTGACAAAGGAGATTGTTAGCTCCCACCCCCGCCTAGAACCGACTTGTGTTTATCTTAAGGGCCTTAAATCGCGCTGTTTATTGTGCGCCTGTTTCAATTAACACATTTTCTTTCTCCTTTTTGTTCCTTTTCACTCGTTTGATCTCTTTCTCATTCTCTCTCTCTCTCTCTCTCTCTCTCTCTCTCTCTCTCTCTCTCTCTCTCATCTCTCTCTCTCTCTCTCTCTCTCTCTATTTGTGTTGACATTAAGTTATCAAATTTTATATTTTTTCTCCAGCAAAACACCCACAGTCAACAGATTACACCAAGTCTGCGATTAAACAATGCAATAAATCGGCAACATTGTGATATCACTACAGGAGCGGACTTTCGCACGTTGAATCTTGTACTTGCATTAGTTAGTCAATAACAAGCAGCGGCGTATGAAAACGAATAAACTTGACGAATTTATATCTCATATAATATAACGGCCTTTACAGTCATTTCATAGTGAGACGCCGAATACGTGTTAGTATTTTAAATCTAAATTTGCAGTCACACTTACCCACTGCATGCCGGACTAAACACAATAAAAATACGAAGTATAATTAATCAGCGTTTAAAGCCCTAAAACCGAAATGTTGAACGCTAATATTTAGATTATAGTTTGCTCGGCTCAAATAATGAAAGTGAAATCAATACAACATAGCAGGAAGTGTATTTAGTTAGCAGTACAGTGATAACATCGCTAAAACATCCGCAAAATGGGCAATGCGACGAACAGCTTTTATCTGTAAACAAACACAGACGGAATTAGTTAACGGACATTTGTAAAACGTCTGCTGTCGGTTTAGTGCTGAAAATATGCAGCTGCCAGCACGCTTTGGATTTTATCAGAGAATGTCAGTCTCCTTGTTTTGTTTTATTTTTGTCACACTAACATCTAATAGAAATGGAGAGAGACATTACTACGATGGGAATGAGTGCGGATTATGAAGGTAAACAGATATTAATTCAGAGAAAATAGATAATCATTTAAAGAGAAGGAAATATGCACATGGGTAGTTGGTTTAGTATTACATCTTCAAATGCGGTTAAGCAATCGTTGGGACTATCAGATTGTACATTAAAGACGCCTTGTGACTGGAATGTAGATTGGGGACAGTTAAAAGTATGGATAAGCTAAGCCGAAAAAACGTTTGTTGAAATCGGATGTAATGAACCTTAGGCTTGAGGAAACAGTTTAACGCAATACTCATATTGAAATCACACATCCGGTTCTTTCACTCCATTGTAATCATACACGCTGCTGATTTGAAAAACATATCCAGCACACAATACGTGTAGAGATAAGTAACTTTTATATTAATAGTTTCATGTAGTGTTTTTCATCTATAGTATGTCCAGAAACGAATGCCGTCATTCACGATCAATTATTTTGAAAATTGTCTGTTGCATCGTTATGAAATTTTTCCTGCCGTCTTATATTTACCCCGACCAAAGGAATATGTCTTTGATAGGTCCAAAAGCAACTTAAATCATCGAAAGCGGCGACATTTCTTTGATGTTTTGCTGAAGAACTAGTGATTTCTGCTAACAAACTTGTTTTACAGTAACGAACGCCCCGCCAATTCACATGACGACACAAGGAGTATCTGGATTCGTATGGAAGTGGGTGCAATAAAAGAAGTAGCTTTAATGTCGACAGGGTCGGCTGCATTGCACCGGATTTTTATCCCATATGGCTCCGTTTCTTTCCGCAGAGCGGAAAGCGTCGCACAAAGCACGAACTCCGTAGCTCCAGCGACGACCCTCGGGAGCCTCCGTAAAAATGCACTCGTGAAATGAAGGACGCTGCCCGGAATCGAACATACAACCCTCGGAGCCCGAGTCAGACGGCTAGACCACTTCACCACGGAGAACCCCGAGAGGGGTGCAATGTGTAATATTAGGAAAGACAGAGAATTTACATAGGCATGGGGTAAATAATTTGTAAATTGACAGGCAAGTAGAAGGAATATATTTCTTATCTTATTTTTTCATTTCCTTCTTGTTTCTTCAGCTGCTGGTTAATAATGTGTACACAAGTATTCATGTTATAGTCTGTCCGGAAATTAATGCCGTCATTCACGATCAATTATTTTGAAAACTGTCTGTTGCATCGTTATGAAATTTTTCCAGCCGTCTTATATTTACCCCCACCCAAGGAATATGTCTTTGAAAGGTCCAAAAAACAACTAAAATCATTGAAAGCGGCGACATTCCTTTGATCTTTTGCTGAACAACTAGTGATTTCTCGCTAACGAAGTTATTTTTACGGTAATGTGAGACATGTCAATTCTGTTGACACACAAAGGCGTATCCGGATTCGTATGAGAGTGGGTGCAATGAAAGAATTAGCTTAAAATCGACAGGGTCGGGTGCATTGCACCGGGTGTTTATCCCATATGGCTCAGTTTCTTTCCGCAGCGCGGAAAGGGTCGCACAAAGCACGAACTCCGTAGCTCCAGCGACGACCCTCGGGAGTCTCCGAAAAAATGCACTCGTGAAATGAAGGACGCGGCCCGGAATCGAACATACAACCTTCGGAGCCCGAGTCAGACGGCTTGACCACTTCACCACGGAGAATCCCGAGAGGGGTGCAATGTGTAATATTAGTAAAGACAGAGAATTTACAGAGGCACGGGGTAAATAATTTGTAAATTAACAGGAAAGTAGAAGGAATATATTTCTTACCTTATTTTTCATTGCCTTCTTGTTTCTTCAGCTCATGCTGTAATGTTTAGGGCCTGCAATTCGTCTGAATAGTTGGAGCAAAATATTCCAGTAAGTGTGTACGTAGATTAAGGTCTGCGATCTGCTCATACCTTAATCTGTGTCGGACGATTCCAGTAGGTTGATGATTGCTCTCGGTTGCATAACATTCAATCCATCCTTTCTCCAATAGTCCTCTTCCTCTTTCAACACATGGTCCTGAGGTTTTTTCCAGTAACATTTATCAATATTTAATAGCGCGGACAGACAGACAGACAGACAGACAGACAGACGGAAAGACAGACAGACAGACAGACAGACAGAAAGGTAGGTAGGTAGGTAGGCAGAAAGGTAGGTGGGTGGGTGGGTGTGTGGCTGGCTGGCTGGCTGACTGGGTGGGTGGGTGAGTCGGTCGGTCGGTGGGTCGGTCGGTCGGTGGGTCGGTCAGTCGGTGGGTCGGTGGGTCGGTGGGTCGGTCGGTCGGCCGGCCGGCCGTCAGGCAGGCAGGTAGGTAGATTAGATATATAGACAGATAGATAGATAGATAGATAGATAGATAGATAGATAGATAGATAGATAGATAGATAGACAGATAGATAGACAGATAGATAGCCAGCTAGCCAGCCAGACAGACAGACAGACAGACAGACAGACAGACAGGCAGACAGGCAGACAGACAGATAGACAGACAGACAGACAGACAGACAAACAGACAGACAGATAGATGATAGACAGACAGACAGACAGACAGACAGACAGATGTCAGACAGACAGACAGACAGACAGACAGACAGACAGACAGACAGATCCCCACCAGGAGCCGGGCCGAGCCAGCTAGTTTATTTATATAATCACGTTTCATGAAAGAACCCACAGTTTGACGACACCTCTGAACCTACCCCATATAAATTCCCTCAGTCTGCCAAAAGCAAAACCGCGCAGACAAATTTCAAAAATTTGGGGGTGTGTCTCGTTGAAACGGTAATACTCTTAAAATGATGGAATGAGTGCGGGGGCATACAAATATATACCGCATATAACCAAACATTGATATCTGCTGTACAATCTCCAGAACAAAAATTTTTTTGTTGGGTGGACATAATTATAAGGTTATATCCTAAATCTCATCATTTTCCCTCAATTGGTTACTGAGATATTGAATTTTATATTGAGGGAAAAAAAAAAAAAAAAAAAAAAACACTTAACTTATTATATTGAGTTCATGGAAGCTTCCAAATAGCTGTGCGTTAATGTGCGTATGGAGTGACCAGAAATGATACCGCAATTTAGTCATAATGTTGCCATTTTTAAGGATCTGTTCAGCTGTCTGTGTAGTTTGTTCACACGTACACATGAGTGACAGACCCGCTTTGAGTCTTCGTGAATGATTGTCTACTCTGCTGTTTACCGTTCAGAGATGGAACATGATTACCTGTTTTGCACTATGAAAATAGTTGTCAGTGTCCCTGTAGTGGGCTTTCTTCTTAACGACCAAGATGTTGGTCCTGTTTTCACTGAAGTTTATAGATTGATTCGTATGCACGTGTGTTGTACCCTAATTTGACAACATGTTTGCTCTCACGTTTCTTGTTATGCCACAATATGTCAGTTTCCATCGCAATATTACTCTTCTGTTGGTATTCAATGCGTTTAGTGTGTGTGTTTGTGTGTGTGTTGTTTTTTTTAAATACAGTTGTTTGTCACCGCTGATGGCTTGCGGAATTGAAAATTCATCACTATGGAATACAAACTGTTGCCATTGACATTATGCTGATGCTGTAATGTTTAGGGCCTGCAACTCGTCTGAATAGTTAAAGCAAAATATCCCAGTAAGTGTGAACGTAGATTAAGGTCTGCGATCTGCTCAGACCTTAATCTGTGTCGGACGATTCCAGTAGGTTGATGATTGCTCTCGGCTGCATAAAATTCGATCCATCCTTTCTCCGATAGTCCTCTTCCTCTTTCAACACATGGTCCTCACATTTTCTCCAGTAACTTTTATCAATATTTAATAGCGCGGACTGGGTTAGTATCTTGATGTCAGACAATTTGAATGTAGTATTGGCAGCTGCCACCTGTCCTTTAATTTTAGCCCACACAATTTCTATAGGGTTTAAATGAGAATGATACGGCGAAAGTCTCAAGCACCCATGGCCATGATCTTCTATTAAATTGTCGATTTGATATTTCTTGCTTTTTTGAGCCTGTTTTACAAGGGACAACAACTGTAGCTTGAAATATGTTTCTGGAAATGGTATATTTTCCCTTCGGAGCCATAACTTTATTGCTTCCTTTGTGCTCGATTCCGTAGGTATTTTGTCTTCTTGGGCAACAACATTGTGATGTGATGAACTGTCTATGATTAGACAAGACGGTCTATCAAGGGATGAAAGTACTGTATTCTCGAGCCAATCTCTAAATACATTACCATTCATCTCATTATGATAATCCCTATTGTCTGTATGCTTTGATACGAACACGAGCCCAGCATTCTGTAGTAAGCCATTATGAGTACTACCGGCATAGGCTATGACCAAACGCTGTCCTTTGCTACTGGGCACATATCGCTTTATCTTTCCATCCATTGATTGCCATGCCTTTACACTTGTGTGGTGCGCATTGTTCCACGTCTCATCCAAATACACTATGTCATAATTTTCTTTGCGTATTTCCCTTATTTCACGTAGGTATCTGCTTCTCATGGCTAGTAAATGCGGTTGCTCGCAATGGATATTTCTACCTCCCTTGTACTTTCTAAAAGTGAAGCCTAATGTCCTTATAATTTTCCACAAAGTTGTTTTGGATAGCTCTATGTTATTGTTCTTTCTCAACAAAACCCTCAGTTTTCTTACAGTCAATGTTTCTTTGGCATCCATCATTTTTATAATAACTCGCCTGATGACATCCTTGTCAAGGCTGTCTACAATTGCCTTTCTACCTACCGTTTGCTTATCGCGTGTTGGTTTCATTCCAGATTCTTGCACCCATCGACGAAATGACCGTTTACTCAAACTCAATGCATGCACTGTTCTTTTTTCGGGATTTGTAACAGTATGAAACAGTTTCCTGCGATCAGCTTCTTGACAAAATTATGTGTATAACTTCATAGCGATGCTTTGAAGTCAGTGGCGTGCAGAGGTGGGTGCGACGGCCCTGGGCATCCAGCTGGCAGGGGGGCATCCAATTAGGGAGAGGGGGCAGCACAGTGCAGTGGGAGGGGAGGAAGAATGAATTAGGGAAAAACAATTAAGGGGCATCCAATCAAGGGGTTGGCCCCGGGTATCAAAGAATCTCTGCACGCCACTGTTTGAAGCGTACACAATTTCACTTTCAATCCCATTGAATAATATTCACACATTCAAATATTAGCTATTAATATTATATTAATCTTCTTCTCTTCTTCTTCTTCTTCAGCATTCCGAGCCATTGAGGTTCTTTGCTGCAAATACAATCTGTCTCCATTCGTCTCTCTGGTGGACCTTCTCTTGCCAGTCGTTGATTCCAAGTGCTTGTAGGTCTGTATGTATATTATCTCTCCACCGCCTTCTTTGTCTACCTCGGGGTCTACGGTCATTTATTTCCTGAGTGTAAGCGAGTTTTGTTTCCCTATTATCTTCCATTCTTTCTATATGCCCCAGCCATTGTAGTCTATTAGCCTTCATGATACCAGTGATTAGCGGGGACTTAAACAAATCATAAATGTCTTTGTTACTTCTTCTTTTCCACTCTCCACTTTGTGTATCCCTAATGGGTCCAAAGATGCGTCTTAAAATTTTGTTCTCAAAGGTTTGTAACAAGGCTTCGTCTCCTTTCGTTGTACTCCAGGTTTCAGAGCCATACAGCACAACTGGTCTGATCAGTGTTTTGTATATTGTGATTTTGGTGTTACGAGATAGCGCCTTTGATTTTAGTAGATGTTGTAGTGCATAGTATATCTTATTTCCAGAGTTGATTCTAGTTTGTATTTCTTCCCTTATGATGTTGGAGCAGTTGAAGAAATAACATCTGGCTTGAAACAGGGTGATGCACTATCGCCGCTACTCTTCAATCTGGCTCTAGAGAAAGTTGTAAGGAAGGTAAAGGAGGAATGTGATATTGGAGGAACATCCAAGCTGCTTGGTTATGCAGATGATATAGATATTATAGGGCAAAGTGAACAAAAGACATTAGAAATATTGACTCACTTAAAGGAAAAAGCCCAACAGATGGGGCTGGTTATCAACCAAGATAAGACAGAATATATGGTAATTTCAAGAGACGGAATGGCTAAAAACTCTGGCCACATACAAATAGATAATATGACCATTAAAAGAACGGAAACATACAAATATTATATTCTTCTTCTTCTTCTTCAGCATTCCGAGCCATTGAGGTTCTTTGCTGCAAATACAATCTGTCTCCATTCATCTCTCTGGTGGACCTTCTCTTGCCAGTCGTTGATTCCAAGTGCTTGTAGGTCTGTATGTATATTATCTCTCCACCGCCTTCTTGGTCTACCTCGGGGTCTACGGTCATTTATTTCCTGAGTGTAAGCGAGTTTTGTTTCCCTATTATCTTCCATTCTTTCTATATGCCCCAGCCATTGTAGTCTATTAGCCTTCATGATACCAGTGATTAGCGGGGACTTAAACAAATCATAAATGTCTTTGTTACTTCTTCTTTTCCACTCTCCACTTTGTGTATCCCTAATGGGTCCAAAGATGCGTCTTAAAATATTATATTAATGGTAAGATTTATTTATATAATCACGTTTCATGAAAGAACCCACATAGGAGACAACTCTGAACAATCCCATTTAACTGCGCTCAGTCTGTGCCAAAACGAAAACCACGAGACAATTTCAAAAAAGCGCGGATGTGTCTTGTTAAGCTGTAATACTTTTAATATGATGAAATTAATCTATGAGCCGTAAATTATATACCGCATATAAACAAACATTGAAATCTGCTGTACAATCTCCAGTAAGTATGTTGGGTGGACATAATGACAAGGTTATATGCTAAATCTCATCATTTTCCCTCAGATGGTTACTGAGATATGGAATTTTATATTGGGTCAAAAAAAAAAAATAAACAGACTATAGTTCTGCCGGTTAGTGTTTGTTTATTCTGTGCTGACGAATGCTTTAGCCACAAAATTCCATTTTGTTTTCTTTAATCGTGTTCTAGTTCACTATCTACTTCTCGTTTCTTGGTGATTCATTCATTGTCTAACAGAAGCAGTAGTGCCCAGCGTACACAGAACTGGGAAAACTATGTTGGCCCACACCCTCTCTATTTTAAGACAAGCTCTACGAAGATGTCAACAAGCTCAAGTTGACTGCTGCTGTCTTCGCATTTATTTATTTCGGCGTCTGGATGTGTTCTAAGAAAGAGACGAGTAGTGTACGTATTTGACGAAACTGAATTGCAAATTGATTTGTAGGGCATTGGAGGGGGTGGGTTGGCGGGTGGTTATTCTTCTTTATCGTTCGTCCGATATTTTTTGGATTGTGTGTTTAGTTTAGACGTAATTGCGTTGTTTGCCAGTTTACAGCAGATCTGCTATATCTGTACCTTTCGGCCGACACATCCGACTTCTGCGGGCGTCATTGACTAGTTAGCCGCCCCTGGGTTGGTAGGTTCGAGGCCAGATCATGCTGACAATAAATATAAAAACGTGATTTGTGGAGACTGCTAAGGGTTAAGGAACCTGATTCTGAACAGTATTCAACATTGTAGAAGTCTTATTGTAAGGTACATCCATCCCTCTTTCCTCTAGCCTAGGGTAATCCTTGGAAAAGACGATGTAGACGCCTAGCCCTACATAAGATGTAATGTTAAAGCAGTGTGAGCAAGTGGTGTATTTGAGACTGAGCAGCCGATAGGTAGTTGCTGGTCATGGCCTCAAGTTCACGGTTTTAGGCTCTCGGTATAGAGAAAATGGCTATATCCACAAACCAGTATGCTTATTGCCAAGGAGGAAAGCAATGATAGGCTACCTTATTTACTGATTCCTAGAAAACTATAGTAGTCAAAGAAATTGTAGAGAACAGAGAAAACACAATATGTATTAAACATGAACCCAATATTGAAGTATAATAAGACATTGTCTCAAAGACACGCATCTCTGGAAATATAAATATGGTGGAAGGGGCTTCATGTAAGCAAAGAAAAGGAAGCGTTTGAATTATTCGATAGATACTTTACACATTACAGCAACAGAATCTGGACATCAGGCTTATTGACATATGCCTGGGTCATTGACATTGAGGTGAGTGAACTATAGCCGGGCTACGAGAAAAACAACCAGCCATGAGAAATAATGGTGAGGGTAGATGGAGACCCCCAGGGTGGATGGGGCGAGAGACAGTTTATTTTTGTGTGAAGTCAGGAGACAGGGGGGCAGTTGGAGCTGAGACCGACTGCGGGTCGGATTGTGAGAGGAGTTGAGGTTTTGACTCCGAACTGGTCGGGAGTCGAAGGATAGGAGCGGAGTGAGAAAGACAGCTCCGTCGGGTGTTGTGTTGTTCTCCGAGTTGTGAATGCAGGCCTAAAACCCAGTGGGGGTTGGATAGATAATGGAGGCCTGAACCCAAAGTGGGTTGGATAGTTAATAGAGGCCTGAACCCAAAGTGGGTTGGATAGTTAATGGAGGCCTGAACCTAAAGTGGGTTGGAGAGTTATTGGAGGTTAGACCCAGTGTGTGGGTTGTATTGAATTTGAGATTAAGCAGGCCTTGAGAAAGCAGTGATGTGTGCGTGTTAAGTTGTGAGGAGGATAGATATATTCTATGGATTATATTGTTTCTGGATATAGAATTATGTTCCGTTTGACCGTGTTCTTTCTGTATTAAAGGATTATGTGCGCCACATCAATCTTGTTCACTGACTGATGGATATGTACTACTGGGGTGAGTTGCATTGTGAGACAGAGGGCTAGCTCTAATTACACTCCATAGTGACATACAAGGAACATTGAAACCTAGACAACGACCATGTCACTCAGTTATTATATAGAACATTGTGACACTTATGTAAGAGAAACAATTCGAAAGACTGCTATTGCACAGGAAGACTACAAAAGACAAGACATTCGATCATGATTTTATTTTTACGCAGTCCCCCGACAAATGCTTTGATGGAAACGTTTGATATTGTATCTGTTTGATTCGTTCATTTGTCGGTGGCACTAATACCTGCATAGCGTGCTAAAAGCCCTCATAGAGTCACGCCATTATCCGAGAAGCCTAGATATCGGATCCACATTTCACGTGCAGGTGTTTTTGACTGATTTATTTGAAGCTGTGTACTTCAGCCAAGGATATGAGATGTTTAATCAGGCTCTTACTTCTCAACCTTCTCTCTCTCTCTCTCTCTCTCTCTCTCTCTCTCTCTCTCTCTCTCTCTCTCTCTCTCTCTCTCCCTCTCTCTCTCCCACATGCACACATTCGTTACCCCCGCTTATTTGATCTCTTTCCCTCATTCTTTTACACACACTTCCCTCGCCATCGCCTGCTTTCTCACTCTGTCTCCTTTTGCATCACACACCCAAGCACTTCCATTTATCCCTGAGTCTGTCACTGTCTCTCAATCACACACCCCATCTCCGAATCCTTCTCTCCCTCTCCTTCTCTGCGTGTCTATCGCTTTCTCTCTCATACATCGCCCCCCCCCCTCCTGTCTTCTCTCTCCTCATTCCCTCTGCCCCATTCTTTCACACCCCCCTCCTCTCCTTCTCTCGCTGTGTCTGTCTCTTTCTCATACAATTTTCCTCTCTATTATCTTCTTTATCGCATGCCAATCTCTCTCTCTCTCTCTCTCTCTCTCTCTCTCTCTCTCTCTCTCTCTCTCTCTCTCTCTCTCTCTCCACAGGTTGCTTTCCCCGCCCAAGCTAGCACAAAGCTCACAGATCTCTTTGTTGACATCTGAATATCTTGAAAACTGGAAAGAGCATCGTTTGTTTCATCTCTGTACATTAATTAACAACTATTTATTATCATGTTCTTAAACTGTAAAATAGTTTTTACTGCTTGTAGCCGTCAATTATCTATCTTCGTCACATTTTCTCTATTCGCTGTAACACTATTATTAATTGCATTAGTTACATTATAATTATATAATAGCTATATAGCAATATTCAGTATAATGAATTAACCCGCTACCTGACATATTTCACACACACTGACACACACAACAGTGAGTCTACCTTTTGACTCTGCAATCAAGCGGAAGCCGACGTTATTCTCCCACGATGTGCAGTGTTCGTTCAAGAAGAAGTCAATGTTTTACGGGAATCTCTTTAACACTGCCAATAAGCATTCATAGGAACTTCGTTGGTATAGTGGCTAGACGCTCGCCATCCGGCCCGGTGTCTATGGGTTCTACCCGCATTGGGGCGAATTTGAATGTGTCAAATTTACATGAGCTTACAGGTCGTCTCATCTTATCTCATCATGTTCCTTTTGTACGTTGCGGTGTCGAGGTGAAGTATAAACATCGTGAGAGTGCCCGATTATGGACTCTTACAGAAGTATAAACTTACAGGTCGATCCAGGTTAAAATTTGCGGCAAGAAATATTTTGGGCAGTCACGATACTTATCACGTCATCCACCAAGTACCGACTGGTGTATCACAATACTGGTTGAGCACCCGATACATTAGGCGCCTTCGGGTGTGTAAAAAAGTTCTTTACATATTTTCATTCATTCAGTAGCATGTCCTTTGCAGAACCTCGCTCCCAGAACAATCTTCCTGAAAACCTCTCGATCATAAGCAAGATGTCCCGCGTCCGACAAACCCATCTGGAGATCATCCGCCACATCCTGCACCCATCTAATCTTTGGCCTTCCTCTTCCTCTCTTCCGAGGCATATACCCCTCCATTACTGTTCTCTCCAAACTTTTGTGACCCTTCATGTGACCAAGTTATTTAAATTTTCTTTGTTTTATCGTCTTTAATAGCCAACCTTCTTCAATATTCAGCTCTTGAAGTATAGATGCATTTGTTATTTTCTGTATCCAAGATATTCTTACAACTCTCTTATAAAACTTATATTCAATGACATTTATGCGCTGTTCAGTTTGTTTACTAAGTGTCCAGGTCTTAAAAGCGTATTTTGCAATGGGAAAGATGCATGCTCTTAAAGATCTGATTTTTGTAGTTCTATCTGTCCCTCTCCACAATTTATTCCGTTGTTTTAGTCTTTGAGGAGCAATAGCTATTCGTCTTGTAACGTCTTTAACTGTGTCATTATTGTTTTACTTACTTAACTTACGAGTATTTGTGCGTTTCAAATGTAATATATAATTTATAATACCTTCATAATTATCATTAAATATACACATTCACATGCGTGGATGGCCTGAAAGAGGCTAATGAAACTAGAACATACAACAACAAAAGTAAGACAGACAAACAGCTTTCTTTGGTCATGTGATGAGAAGAGATGCATTGGAGAACGTGACAACTGGAAAGATCCTAGGGGAAGAGAGGCAGTGCCGACCAACAGAAATAATGCTGGATGGATTGCGACGGTGGCATTGATGAATATCAGCAGCAGATTTGTTCCAGAACACCAAAGGCCGAGATCTGTGGAGAGACAACGAACACCTACCCTAGCTGGCATGGGACTTGATGATGATTCACATGCATAATACAGCTAATACCTGACAGCTATACTCTATTCCATGGTTTGAGGAAAATGGGAATCGGTTTATTAGGCCTATATCTTTTCTATTTGCAAATATCGAAGTGCTGTTATTGTTGTACGTAGTTTCACTTTGTCGTTTTAGTGTCCGAATTCTAAATTCTTCCTTTAGACTCAGCTGCCCAAGCACATCGACCACACAGTTGAAAAACAGACCTTTCTTGCCTACCTATACATCAAATAGCCAGAATATACCCGTTCACTCAGACTGGCGATCATGTAGCTGCTTTAAAAAAAAAGTCACTTAAAAGTCGACAGGGTCGACTTCATTGCACCGGGTGTTATCCCATATGGCTCGGTCCCTTTCTGCAGCGCGGAAAGCGTCGCACAAAGCACGAACTCCGTAGCTCTAGCGACGACCCACAGGAGTCTCCGAAAAATTTAACTCGTGAACCGAAGGACGCGGCCCGGAATCGAACCCACAACCTTCGGAGCCCGAGTTAAACGGCTTGACCTCTTCGCCACGAAGACGTTTCCACGAAGATCATGTAGCTGTACTTCATGTTAAGGTTGTGTTGCTTCTTAATCCGTAATTCGTCAGCTATGGCTGGTTGGATATTTGCAACTGAAGTTTTCTACTCGATGGAGTCGCCAGCCCTGGCTTATCATTCCAATAGTCTCTTACGACATGCAATGAAGGTTACAGTGTTACTATTTTGTTTGCTTCCCTTATGAAACATGGCATCCCACTAGCGAGCATGTTTTAAGTAAGGTAAAGTAAAGAACCCTTAAGACGTTTTGGGTACATTATTGTATAGACCAACAGACCTTCGGGGGATTCTGTAGTCAACATCACACCGGCCACTTTACTTCCCAAGGCATTTCCTTGTACCCATTTTAGGCTGCGTCGACCTACGAGGTCATTTTAATAATCGGTCCCGAAAATTCGTCTCGAAAATGTGTCATCCTCGAAAATTCAAACCCACGAACACCGAGCAGGTAGGCAAGTTTCTGGCCACCCTGTAGCCACAGTAAAGTTTCTGGCCACCCTTTACTGTGGCTACAGGGTGGTATTGTGCTGCTAGTGTAAATGCCAGTTTACGTTGTTTTTCTTCTAATTCATCAGTTGGAATAATACTTAAAAGATTATCGGGCCCTCCTGTGACATCTAGTGTTTAAATTGCCAGGCATGTTATACCACATAAGCCTCGCTTTTTTAAACAGGTATTATACGGAAGTTCACAACAGTAAAAAGAGCTTTCATTTTGTGTGTGTGTGTCTGTGTGTGTTTGTGTGTGTCTGTGTGTGTCTGTGCGTGTCTGTGCGTGTCTGTGTGTGGGTGCGTGCGTGCGTGCGTGTGTGCGTGCGCGCGTGCGTGTGTGTGTGCGTGTGTGTGTGTGTGTGTGTGTGTGTTGAGTTTGATCAATATTTCAGTGCTAATGTATATTTCAGAGATAATGCATATTTCAGTGATACGGTGATATATGTTGAATTGCTTTATATGCTAATTGAAGATGCAATCTAAGCTGGCAGTAAATGCAAGTTATGTGCGTAAAGAGATGATCACGTGTCTTTAAAAGTGGTGTAGTGTGGCATGCATCTCAACAGATCACTCTCCTTTGTGTTTATGATCAATTCCATTGATGATACTTCTCCATGTCTTGGTCTTAGACTGTGAAACATCCCCCTGTCATCCTCTACCGTTAAACTTCCCATTCTCCATAATGTTCTCTAATACCTCTCTTCTCATTACATGGCCAAAGAGGATTGTTTGATTCTTTCTTATAGTTCTGTATACTGATCTACGTTCATTAGCCTCTTCAATGCAATCATTGATAGTTTATATGGTCGCACAAGAATGTCTCATAAACCATCTTTTTGCTGTCTTGTTACTTTCACATTCCAAGATTCACAGTCACTGCATTACTCGTATTCTGACATCAAATAAAATGTATTTATTACATAACATGCCTTTCATATTCTGAAATGCAGCGTTCGCTAATTTCTGTCATGTATCTTCAAACTGATCTGATTTCAACCGAATATTTGACTTTATTTACTTTGCTGGGTGCCATAATCGAGTTTATAGAATTATAGATCATGGCATGGTTTGAAAAAAGTGAGGTCTGTACGAGGAGACTGTGCAAAGTGACCCACCACGAGCGTTGGTCACAAGAGCCTCAAAAGCGCTAGGGACACTCCGTGAAAGAACGTAGGGTCACCTTGAAGATAAGTGGGGCTTGAGAAAACGGTCAAGTGTGGACCTGGTTCTTGTTTCAAATAGTGATGACCACACAATGTGCCGCTACGTTATTAGTTAGATTTTGTAGTCATTGTAGACTCTAGGTATTGTGTAAGATTGATTAACGTGTTGTATAAGTGGTAATGTGAACTGTATAATACTTAAAGTCAATAGAAGAGTGAAAACATTGCCACTTTGAGGAAATGAGTTGTGTTCTAAATCGTGTGTTGTTACAGATTGTGCAGAGTGGAAGAGTTTAATCATAACATAATAATATAATAACGGAGATGGCTACAGTAAGAAGTACACATCATTGCCAGGCAGAAAGGCATTGGCACGGACATGTGATCACAGTAACAACAAATGTATAATATGTATCGCCACGCTAAAAGTCCAGGTATCGGCACAAGCGCTCGGGTAATATATGCGCAACAATATAAACAGCTCTATACGCTTGAGCGCTGGGATCAAACCCGAAACAGTATAACTACGTCAGAACCTTGGCACAGGTTATTTTCCCTTGTATTATAATATCACACTGTTTTGTTATCATTTTCTTTGATATAACCATAGTTTCTGTTTTCGTGTTATTCAAGAAAGTCCTCTTTGCATTCTCTGTTACTACGACATCAAACATTGCAGATCTCGTGAGTTTTCTGACATCAATACCGTATCTGCATAACGTACATTGTTTATATAATAATTTCCGAATCGTATTCCTGGTCTATCTTTGATCTATCAAATCATCATATCGCAATTGAGCGTACAGAGATCCAGAAAGAGATACCCATACAGAATTTCGCTTAACAGTGTACATAAAAAGGAGACGGCATATCGGCACAGGGAGATTATTGGCATGCATATATTTCAAAGGAGCTCTGGTAGCGCGGTGGCTAGCACCCTTGACTGCTGGTCTTGTGTTCGAATCCTTTTCGAAGCCGGGGGTTTCTATAAACTGGGCTCCCTGCCTAAAATGTGTTCCAGAAATTATGATAGGAAGTTGAGCCAGCGTGATATTAACCAGTTTAGTTTAGTCGACGTTTCGACATCACGGCACACAAGTAGTAACCCATAAGTGCTCTGTTCTACTCATAACTCAAGCCTGAGTCCGGCGAATCTCAGCTCAGTGCACGAACAACGTAGCACCGGCGATGATCCTGAAATACTTTGGGTAGATTTGTAATTCGAAATTTTGCCCGGGCAGCGCCGTTAGGTTATTCCTTTTCGATTTCTAACTGCAAGGGATTTTTATGTGCGCAACAGTACACACGGGCGTCTGATCTCACTACCCAGAGACCAGGGATAAATTTTGTTGCTATAATTCCACGTGAAAACATCCCGGTCCTCACCGGGGCTATAACCCAGAATCTCCAGCACTCGAGGCGGACACTATATCCTGAGACCAATTAGCTGTTATTAACCACATCACGAACTGAGTGCCGATTGGTCTATACATATATGGTGCTAGCACCATATACTAAATGACTTCCGGTCACGAACATGGAGGATAGACAGTGAAACAGTTAAGGCCTCTGGGCTGTTTATGATCGTGGCCACCATTTGCATTCGCATTTTCCTCATGTTAGATTGGTAGTTTAGACTGGGTTCCGTCGCCCTGCTACTGAGTTGAGTGCGTATATATGACGCTATGAGCTATGAATTTCGTGTGAAATTCTTTTAAATCTGCCCGAGTTTGTGGATCGTGACCTGTATGTTCAGAGCAGTGGCGGATGGTGTCGTGTCCTCCTTTAAAGTGTCGTCCCTGGAGTGAGGAGATCCGACACCCACATTATAATATTATTTTTTTTCCCTCTCAATATTCTGGAGAATCCACCAGCTTCCGTCCAACACACTCCATCAGCCTATGGACACCTTTTCCTATCACTCTCACACTGTCGTACTATGCCCCCTTCTCATACTTCCCCAACGCAACATACTCAACAACTCTTGCTTCTAGAAATTAATAAAGATTAATTTATTAAAATAAAAGTGTAACGTGTATGAGACGTGTATGCGAAGAAAATGTGTGACGTGTTCTATAAAGTGTGTAGACTCTGTCTCTCAGACATCAACTCAGTCAGCTGATCACAGCAAAGATAGACCACAGCACGTTACGTCAGAACAAGTACGTCTCACCCGTTGCCGGAACCATCTTGCCGGATAATGCTTTGCCTCTGTAGACCTCTGGTAATCCAATTTCATGAACATCCGAAATAGACACCGGTGGTATTAACAGTTAATCATGGACCGGTTGCACTCTACACAATGTCCGTTCCTAATGTTCCTAAACAAACTGCACAAGTCTTTTGCAGTGTGTACGCAGTTAGTTAGTTAGTTAGTTAGTCGACAGATCATCCTCGTTGCACATCGAACCACTCAGTTCATAAGGGCTACTTACTAATGTTAATTGTTACTGTACTGGATTGATCCTCACTCGTGTCTATCCAGCCTCACATATAATGTCATGTGTTCTATTACACGAGATTATATAACTCTAGGTAACTATTAGACCCAATGTCTTCAGCCCGCCACCACTGTCTGATGATGTGTGGTGCATCAGTACGCATCACTCACTTTGGTGAATCAACCTGCTTTTAGCTTTCAGTTACGTTCTGTCTGCACTTTATTGATGGTTGAACGGGTGTTCTTCCGAATGGGTTTTTTTAAAACTTGTTGAGTTTCCTTGGATCTGGTAGGGAACCTAGGATAGAAACAACACATCTGGTGATAGTACTAGTCACTGATCCTTTTGGCTGAGTGTAAGCCTATCACCTTGCTTACTGATCTTTAGCTAACTAGACTTAGTCATAGAGCAGATTAGCTACCCACCTAGAGTCGAATCAGGCTATGACAAAGAAAAAATCACCAAACAGAATGCGGAACCCCGCCCACCAGGGACACCTACGGGAAGATCCCAATTATCCCTCATTACTCAACTAGTAAAGCTTATCAACACTTCACTAATCTATTCTAGCTAACAGAGCCAAGTATCACTTCACTACTCTAGCTAGTTTCCACTAACAGTGCTAATCATCACACTATAGTTTAACAAGGCCACAGTCTATAGTAATTATAACGAATATATTATAATAGGTTATACCTTAAATGGCACTACTGCAGTCCTATAAATCATATCTACATCTGCCATATAGGCACGTGTAAAATTAAGTCACTAATTAACACACGGTAGATATTATTTCCACTGGCACTGCAGTGCCCTGCACTCTGTCTAGAGCATTATTCAAGTCCACCCTAGTTGATCTCAACTCGAGTTTATATGGCAAACTACCAAAGTTGGCCACGTGACGTTATCCTTTACTCCCCCACACAGGTGGCACAGTGGCAAATCATCCCCTGTCAAGAACTATTTTCCTGGCTTAAATCCTGTCAAAGTTGTCAGTAATTGCCTAGATTCTCAAAACAAGCCAGCTAGTTTCTGTATACTCCCAACAAAGAGTTTCGATACCAAGCTGCCAATCATCTTGATGTGCCGGAAACCAAGAATTGACAGATGCACTGTTTTCCGTACTAGGTACTTCCGTTTTACATCTGCCCCTGTGATCTCACGGCTTCCATCTGCATTCAAATGTTGACAAACTTGTCAATCTTCTGTTCCGTGGTGACAATCCCAGCAGCCATTTTCGTCTGATGTCCGGCCGTATAGATGACAAACGGAACCATTCCATATCCTAAGCTGACAATATATGTGATTCTACTGTTAATGAACTGCCAACTCTGATGTATCCATTCCTTCTCACTCACCACCAAATGTGTTTATGGGCTGACACGATGTAACCTGTGCAGCTGTGTTTACTCTGTTAGTACGACTGTTGTCGCTGGCAGATCGTCCGCTTAATCCGAAAATCCTCTATAATAATCAACCTGTTAAACACACGGTTTTATTTTGTGACATAGGCCCCCTCTTAAGAGAGTAGTCCATCTCACTCTTCTCCACCGTGAGTTTAATCCAGATGATTCATTCTTCTTCTTCAGGAGCTGGGTGTCTTGACAAGAAGTCCGCTCCAACATTTTCCTTCCCAGGAATGTACTCTACTGTGAAATTATACGGTTGAAGTAACAACGACCACCGCATCAAACGTGCGTTGAGCTTCTGAGAAGTAGCCAGGAACATCAGGGGCTGATGATCTGACTGGACCCGAAACTTAACTCCATACAAATATGGCTGAAATTTTTGCACTGCCCATACGAGGGACAAGCACTCTCTCTCGACGGTTGAATAATTCCTCTCCGCCTGTAGAAGTTTCTTACTTGCGTATGCCACAGGTTTCAAAACCGAAGCATCGTCTTTTCCTTCCTGTAACAAAGCGGCTCCAATTCCAATCGCACTCGCATCCGTTCTCAACACAAATGGTTTGGAAAGGTCAGGGAGCTGTAATACAGGTTTGCTGACCAAGGCCTCCTTTAACTGACTATAGGCATTCTCACATTCTGGTGTCCAAATGATTTGATCCGGTAATCCCTTTTTCAAGGTTTCCGTCAACGGAGCTCCCAGTTCAGTGAAATGTGGGATAAATTTGTGGTAGAACCCACACAACGAGAGAAAAGATCGCACATCCTTCTTCGTTTTTGGCCTTGGTGCATTTCTGATTTTCTCCAGGTTCTTCTCTTCTGGGACAATGTGTCCTGGAGTGATGGTGTGACCTAGAAATTCCAGAGTCTGGTAACCAATCATGCACTTGGTTGGACGAGCAGTAAGCCCTGCTTCCTTGAGTCTATTAAACACTCTCTCCAAGGATTGTAAGTGGTCATCCAAGCTGTCACTGGAAATCAGAATATCATCCATGAATGAGATGATGGACGGATCCTGTAACGGATCTAGTAAAGTCCTCATCATGCGTGTAAACACACTAGGTGCATTGCTGAGTCCAAAGGGCATGACCTTGAATTCGTAGTGTCCACTGGGTGTACTGAAAGCTAACAGTGGTCGAATCTCCGGTTTGACTGGTATCTGATAGTACCCCCGACTCAGATCCACCTTTGAAAAGTACCGAGCCTTATGGAGCCTAGCGAATAACTGAGTTGGATTCGGCAAAGGTTCCACCTGAAACTGTGTATGACTGTTCAGCAGTCGGTAATCTATACACAACCTGTGTTCTCCACTTGGTTTGCGTAACAAAACTACCCCCGCATTGTATGGGGATGTGGATGGTGCAATCACGTCATCCTCCAGCAGTTTTTTTATTTCCTCCTCCAGGGCCTTTTCTTTAGAGAATGGCACTGGGTAAACCTTTTGGCGAACAGGCTCCTGTGTGGTCAAAGTCATCTCGAACTCAACCAACCTCGTTCGTCCTGGTTTATCAGTCAGTATCTCCTTATGAGACTTGAGAACCTGGGTTATCCTTTCCCTCTCCTGGGAGGTCAGATCAGGGTTCACTTGCACATCCCTATAGGTTTCCTGGTGTACTAAGGGATATTCCCTGCCCTCGCTGGTTCCCACTTCTGTCTCCACTGCAACTGCCATTGCCATGAGGTGAGCTGCCTTGTCTCCGGGTCTCTCTTCGTATTTCCGCAAGAGATTGATATGGAAAATCTTCGACTTTCCCCGGATCCGGATTTGATAGTTGGTTCTGGATATTACCCTTTCCACGGGAAATGGTCCTTGCCAACCTATCTCCAGTTTGTTGTTTCCCGTTGGGAGTAGCAACAAGACTTTATCTCCTACCTCTAGAGATCTTTCTTTAGACCTACGGTTGTAGTAAGCCGCATGTCTTTTCCTGGCCTTTTTCAAGTTTTGATTTGCCAGAGTCCATCCCTTGTGGAGTTTTTCTTTCAGTTCCTCCACGTATTGATAGGATGAGATCACTTCTTCTGACGTCCCCTCTTCAGTCCAACTCCTCAACATGGCTTCCAACGGTCCTTTGATTGGACGACCAAACAGCAACGTAGCGGGTGGTAGTCCTGTTGAGCCATGAGGAACTTCCCGATAGGCAAAGAGTGCTGCTGGGATATATTCATCCCACCTATCAGGTTTTTCCTGCGCTAGTTTCCTGAGCATTGTCATCAACGTGCCGTTGAAACGCTCTACTTGTCCATTGGCTTGAGGGTGGTAAGGGCTGGTATGTATGTGGTTAGAGTGAAACACCCTAAATACCTCCTCCATGAGTTTTCCACAAAACTGAGATCCATTGTCCGTCAGAATTTGATCCGGAAAGCCTAATCTGGTAAAGGCCTCCATCAGTGCGTCCGCCACTCTTTTCGAGTCAATCGTGGTCAACGGTATAGGCTTCACCCCACATTGTACAGCAATCCACCATTGTGAGTATATACATGTTCCTCTTCCTAGTCCTGGGAAGTGGACCCACGATATCGATGGCTACCCTCTCGAAAGGAGAGTTCATGATGGGCATCTCACCCAACATCACCGGTGCTGTCCAGTGTTTCGGTGCCACCCTCTGGCACTCAGGGCATGACTTCACATACCGACGCACATCATCTGTCATTCCCGGCCAATAGTAGTGGCAGGAAATCCGCTGCATGGTGGCGGCAATACCCATGTGTCCACTAAAGGAGATGGTATGCCCCATATGAAGAATCTGGGACCGATGAGCTTTCGGGACGACCAACTGACCGTATAGGTTGTCTCCCCTTCCTGCTCTCCTGTAGAGTATCCTATTCTTCATGTAGTACTGCCCCCGTCCTGGTGGATCAGCACTTTTCTGCAGCTTTTTGTAGCAAGGACGTAAAGTATCATCCTCACTCTGGGCAGTTCGTAGCTCCCCCGGCATTGGGTTAGTCACAATTGCGTCTGCCTCTTCCGTTTTCGTCTGAGAGCGAGTCTGCATTGCTCCCATATGAATTGGCTCCCTGGGCATTCCCAGAAAGACATACCGGCAACCTAGGATGACTGGAAAAATGGGATCGGTCAATACAGCGGCCTTGATGGTGCCGGTGACGTACCTTGACCGAATCTCCACATTAGCAATGGGCAACTTCATGGTTACAGCACTCTTCTGTGCAGGCTGTATATCCAATGTTTCACCTGTGAATTGTTCTGGATGTACCAGATCCGCAGAAATCACGGCCTCCCCGTCCAGTCCTGTGTCGTATAAACACTCCACTTGACGACCGTTAACCTCTACCAATTCCACTACAGGTGGTTTTTCCTGGTCTGGAGTCTCTTCCTCGGCCTCGACCTGTTCGGTGGGCTCCACCTTAGGTTTTCCTGAGCACACGACGAATTGAGTGTCTCCTGACTTTCCCCTGCAGTCCATAGCATTGTGCGTGTTTGACTGACATTGGTTGCACCATTTCCCTGTCCTAGATTTTTATTGTCGGACTTGAATGAGCTCTCCTGGTGGCGAGCTTCCTTGTTGACCTTGGCATTTTCCGTGACAACCTCCTTGGAAGTCACTTGACATGCTGCAAAGTGAGGGTTCTTAGCCTTCGATTTGCAGTCCCTCGTATTGTGAGAGGGTGACTTACAAATTGAACACCACTTCTCCGACCACGGTCGTTTAGGTGTAGAGCTTGAAGTGCTCTTGCTTCCCTCCTTCTTCTTCTCTGAACTATCCTCTGATTTTTGCACATAAGGTTCCCACTTTTTGGTTCCTGAGTTTTTGGCTTTCTTCTTGTCATGTTTCTCTTGACTTTTGGTGTTGGTGGAAAGGTTTTCCCCTGCCTCCCCATGTACCTCGACGAACCGTTCTGCTAATTTATTCACGAGGTCAATACGTTCCGCTCCTTGTTCTCCCAGGAACGTCCTGAGAGGTTTAGACATTTGCTTCTTCAGCTGGTCGACCACCATGAGCTCTTCCAGACTCTCATAGTCATGTGCGAACCCAGCCAAATCCATCCACTTATGGAGATAAGATTTAAGACGCAAACTGTAGGCGGCAAACAACTCTCCCGGTTCTCGTTTCGCTGCTCGAAATTTTTTCCGGTAGGTATGTGACGTAACCTCGAATCGTTTCAGCAGAGCCGTCTTTAACTCATCATAATTGTTCTCATGTCCTGGTGGCAGGCGAGTATAAACCTCGTATCCCGTCCCGCGTAATCCCTGGGATAGCTTAAGATTCCATTTGTTACGCTCCAGACCCATAGCAACTGACATAGCCTCGAAGCGTTGAAGGTACTTGGTCAATCTTCTCTTTGTCCTCCTCGTAGACCGCTAAAGGAAACTTCATAGCATGGTACCCATGTCCACCTACTGGTGTTGATCCTGGGATGGAGGAACCTCCAACTGCTCCCTCAGTTTCTCCATTAGATTGACTCTTCAACTCGAGTTCCCTCATCCGGTACTCGTGCTCCCTTTTCTGTGCTTCCTGTTCAGCTTCTAATTTCCTAGCTGCTTGCTCAGCTTCAAATTTCCTAGCTGCTTGCTCAGCTTCCAATTTCCTAGCTGCTTGCTCAGCTTCCCTTCTCAATTCCAACTCGGCCTTTCGCTCTTCCCGTTCCGCTTGACGATACTCTCTCTCCACTTCCTGTATGTAATCCGTTAGAGCAGACCCAGCCAATCCCATTTCTTCCCCCCTTGCCTTTAATTCTAACGTGCTAAGTTTAGGGGTGGCCATTATACAGAGAGGTAAGCTAGCAGGTCTAGTACAATATAACTGCAAATTACTATACCGATATATGAACAAGTACTATAAATCTAGATATTACCACACACAGCACATTCACGCAGTGACAAGAGTAGAATCAGGACCACAGACCTATGCAGACGTGTGAAGTGTGAACAGGTAAGATATTAGTCCTAACCCCTATCCACATTCACTCTAGCTGGATTCTCCAAAATGATATCTCCCTCTTATAACTAAGGATCCCGTGTCAAAAGACCCCGTTGTCAGAAGATCCCACTGTCAAACGGTTCCTGCTTGCAGGAGATCTCGCTGTCCAAGGATTCCGTTTACGGGAGATCCCGCTGTCCAAAGATCCCGTTTACGAGAGATCCCGCTGTCCAAGGATCACGTTTACGAGAGATCCCGCTGTCCAAAGATCACGTTTACGAGCCCCCAATAATGTCGTGTCCTCCTTTAAAGTGTCGTCCCTGGAGTGAGGAGATCCGACACCCACATTATAATATTATTTTTTTCCCTCTCAATATTCTGGAGAATCCACCAGCTTCCGTCCAACACACTCCATCAGCCTATGGACACCTTTTCCTATCACTCTCACACTGTCGTACTATGCCCCCTTCTCATACTTCCCCAACGCAACATACTCAACAACTCTTGCTTCTAGAAATTAATAAAGATTAATTTATTAAAATAAAAGTGTAACGTGTATGAGACGTGTATGCGAAGAAAATGTGTGACGTGTTCTATAAAGTGTGTAGACTCTGTCTCTCAGACATCAACTCAGTCAGCTGATCACAGCAAAGATAGACCACAGCACGTTACGTCAGAACAAGTACGTCTCACCCGTTGCCGGAACCATCTTGCCGGATAATGCTTTGCCTCTGTAGACCTCTGGTAATCCAATTTCATGAACATCCGAAATAGACACCGGTGGTATTAACAGTTAATCATGGACCGGTTGCACTCTACACAATGTTCGTTCCTAATGTTCCTAAACAAACTGCACAAGTCTTTTGCAGTGTGTACGCAGTTAGTTAGTTAGTTAGTTAGTCGACAGATCATCCTCGTTGCACATCGAACCACTCAGTTCATAAGGGCTACTTACTAATGTTAATTGTTACTGTACTGGATTGATCCTCACTCGTGTCTATCCAGCCTCACATATAATGTCATGTGTTCTATTACACGAGATTATATAACTCTAGGTAACTATTAGACCCAATGTCTTCAGCCCGCCACCACTGTCTGATGATGTGTGGTGCATCAGTACGCATCACTCACTTTGGTGAATCAACCTGCGTTTAGCTTTCAGTTACGTTCTGTCTGCACTTTATTGATGGTTGAACGGGTGTTCTTCCGAATGGGTTTTTTTAAAACTTGTTGAGTTTCCTTGGATCTGGTAGGGAACCTAGGATAGAAACAACACATCTGGTGATAGTACTAGTCACTGATCCTTTTGGCTGAGTGTAAGCCTATCACCTTGCTTACTGATCTTTAGCTAACTAGACTTAGTCATAGAGCAGATTAGCTACCCACCTAGAGTCGAATCAGGCTATGACAAAGAAAAAATCACCAAACAGAATGCGGAACCCCGCCCACCAGGGACACCTACGGGAAGATCCCAATTATCCCTCATTACTCAACTAGTAAAGCTTATCAACACTTCACTAATCTATTCTAGCTAACAGAGCCAAGTATCACTTCACTACTCTAGCTAGTTTCCACTAACAGTGCTAATCATCACACTATAGTTTAACAAGGCCACAGTCTATAGTAATTATAACGAATATATTATAATAGGTTATACCTTAAATGGCACTACTGCAGTCCTATTAATCATATCTACATCTGCCATTATAGGCACGTGCAAAATTAAGTCACTAATTAACACACGGTAGATATTATTTCCACTGGCACTGCAGTGCCCTGCACTCTGTCTAGAGCATTATTCAAGTCCACCCTAGTTGATCTCAACTCGAGTTTATATGGCAAACTACCAAAGTTGGCCACGTGACGTTATCCTTTACTCCCCCACACAGGTGGCACAGTGGCAAATCATCCCCTGTCAAGAACTATTTTCCTGGCTTAAATCCTGTCAAAGTTGTCAGTAATTGCCTAGATTCTCAAAACAAGCCAGCTAGTTTCTGTATACTCCCAACAAAGAGTTTCGATACCAAGCTGCCAATCATCTTGATGTGCCGGAAACCAAGAATTGACAGATGCACTGTTTTCCGTACTAGGTACTTCCGTTTTACATCTGCCCCTGTGATCTCACGGCTTCCATCTGCATTCAAATGTTGACAAACTTGTCAATCTTCTGTTCCGTGGTGACAATCCCAGCAGCCATTTTCGTCTGATGTCCGGCCGTATAGATGACAAACGGAACCATTCCATATCCTAAGCTGACAATATATGTGATTCTACTTGTTAATGAACTGCCAACTCTGTGTATCCATTCCTACTCACTCACCACCAAATGTGTATATGGGCTGACACGATGTAACCTGTGCAGCTGTGTTTACTCTGTTAGTACGACTGTTGTCGCTGGCAGATCGTCCGCTTAATCCGAAAATCCTCTATAATAATCAACCTGTTAAACACACGGTTTTATTTTGTGACAGATGGCTATGTCTCAGAATTGACCGATTTTTGTGCCTTGTGCAGAAATGTGTAGCTCGTGGTCTTCTTGTTGACTGCCGCTTCCTTTGACGATGAACTGTGTTTCGTGGAGGACTGTTGTTTTGACATTCTGGAGCCGGCATCGTGTATAGTGAAATGTTTGTTTACATCTGTCCGAGATGCTGTGACGCGAACTGCAGGCTCGAAAAATGGCGTAGCTGGCTAGAAAACAAATAGAAAAGGAACAACAACATCTAGAAATATCTGCTGGTTGTGACGCAGAAGTGACCGGTTTTTTGCCTTGTTTACTAATGTCTGCCGTTTCCATCGATGATGAATTGTATTTTCGTAGAGGACTTTTGTGTTGGCATTCTGGCAACGGCATTATGTACAGTGAAATTTTTTTTTTTTAAACATCTGTTCGAGGTTGTTTAGTTGCGTGAACTACATTTAGGAGAAAAAATGGCGTGGCTGGCTAGAAAACATCTAGAAATGGTACAACAACATATAGAAATATCGAGAATTAGTAAGCTAACATCTGATTGGGATAGTGACTGCCGCTTCTATCAGGGATGAACTGCATGTTTCATAGATGACTTTTGAGTTGGCATTCTGGCGACGGCATTATATGTACAGTGACAGTTTTTACATCTGTCCGAGGTTGTTTTGTTCCGTGAACTGCATTTCGGAGATAAAATGGCGTGGCTGACTAGAAAACAACTAGAAACGGAACACCAACATCTAGAAACATCGAGACTTTATAGGTGCACATCTGGTTGGGAAAGTGACTGCCACTTCCACCAAGGTTGAATGTTTCGTGGAGGACATTTGTGGTGAAATTCTGGTGGCGGCATTATGCACATAGATAAATGTGCCTGAGCGGGCTATTGTCTGCCGTGACTCCTGTCTTTTCCACTTTTCACATGGGGCAGTGAGGAACATTTTATGTGACATTCACTGGCACAGGAACGGAGCATAATGGGGACGACCAGTTGCTGTTATGTTGGAACCGCGACTGAACTCAACTGAACTGAACCATGTACTAAATACGTCACAAGTCGTGTTAAAGAGTGCAGTTCAAACAAAAGGCATTTCCTTATGTCAATGATAGTGCTTATTTCTTGTGGAATTAATCGTTAATCCCAAGCTTTCGTTAAATGTTAGTTGCATACCCTTTAAAGGACGTAGCGGACGGTCCCCATGATGTTGTGGCCGTTCGTGATTCCTGGGCCAGTTTACGTTTAATAGTTTTGCATTGTTTTCTGAACGACCGGCGCCTAAACCATTTCATTAAAAAGCAACATAAGGCCCACAGCTGTGTTGCGAATGCGGTATGCGGGATTACGAACTGTGTCTGTAACGCTGTTGCCACGGAGCAGGCTTTCGTTACATATTTATTTGCATATCCTTTTTTACAGGACATCGCAGTCAACACCAGCAGTTCAGCCGCTGTGATCTATAGGTAAGTTTACGTTCAGTAGTTTGCCATTGCTTTCTGAACCACCGGCACCGATACCAACGGAAAACCAACGCGACTCTGTTTGGTGCTAAATAGCGCGCAGCTGTGTTTCGAACGCGGGTATAAGGATTACGAACCACGTCCGGAAAACACCTTCGCCACGGAGACCGACTTTCGTTGCGTACCTTATTTAAATAGATCGTATTTGCTATTCTTTCTCATTTAGACAAATATACACTATTTCAAGGCATAGTGGTCATGATTATAAATTCGCATACACAAGCTGTCGGAGCAAGGCTAGAATGTGTCCTCTCCTGGCTCAATGATGTGTGATACAATTACAAGATCCTTTAGCCAGGCAATTACCCTGTTGTCTTGAGCAGTGGATATCGGATTGCATAACCATTTCCGATAAAGCCAATAATCACAATAAAGATTATGGTAGCTGAAAATCGCAAATATGTGCTGTTGCTTTACAACAACAAGTATCGACATGGTAGCCTTTTGCAAGATGAAAAACATACTGATCAATAAAAGGATATAAATTGTGATGAGAAAAATAGCGTTGAGGTGCTACATAGAGCCTGTACTTTTGTGTCGATGTGAAGCGTGGACAATGAGCAGTCAAGCTGAGAAACAACTGATGGCTGTGGAAATGTAGTTTCTGAAGAGAATGCAAACAATACCCTTGACAGACAGAAAAACCATCGACCAAGTCCTACAAGAAACATTAGAAAATGGAAACAAGAAAAATTAAAATCGCAAAATGATTAGAGAAATTAGACGTAGACAGTCACAACTTCTTTGGACATGTAATAAGAAGAAATAAATTGGAGAACTTGGTGACAACTGGCAAGATTGAGGGGAAGATAACAAGGGAAAGACAGAGAATTAAATACCTGGATGGCTTGACCACGTGGCATGGTCGAACAAGAACACTGTGCTGATCCACGGCTCTGATGATCGAGTGAAAAGGCGAGTGATGACCGCCCACGTTTGGC
This sequence comes from Cepaea nemoralis, assembly GCA_014155875.1. Classification (NCBI taxonomy): domain Eukaryota; kingdom Metazoa; phylum Mollusca; class Gastropoda; order Stylommatophora; family Helicidae; genus Cepaea; species Cepaea nemoralis. The sequence goes on from JACEFZ010026731.1 coordinate 191,995, forward strand.
ACATGATGGATGGATGGATCGGCATGGATAGGTATGATTTATTTACCATCAATGGTATCTGGTTAGTGGAAGTAAACATCATACACATGAAATAAGACAATAGCCGCACAGACAACTAGGTTAAATGGATCACAATTACGTCCAGTTGGGGGGGGGGGGGGGGAGAGACAGAGGAGGGAGGGGGGAGACAGAGGAGGGGGGAGACAGAGGAGGGGGGGGGGGCACGAAAGCGAATCAAAGAAGGGTAAACTGGTGCTCGACAATTACAATTCCTGTGTTTGCACTCGGTTTTCACTAGGGGCACATAATCAGCCAACAAGTAGGTAATCAGACGACGGTGAAACAATTGTTCAGGTTTTCATTGCTGACGAATAAGGAAGGAGTTTCATTGATCTGCTGTGGTTATAAAGTTAGTAGCACATCCTTCACAGGACGTTTGCAGTCAACACCAACAATTTTTTTTTTTTTTGCTGTTGTTGATGTCTTGGCAAGTTTACGTTCAGTAGCTTTTCATTGCTTTCTGAAAGGCCTGTACCCATACGATTTCTTAAAACACCAGTGCAACGCCGTCTGCTGCCAAATCGTGCGCAACTGTGTTTCGTACGCGGGTATGCTGTATCACGAACCGCGTCCGAAAACTCTACGCTACGGAGTCCGGCTCGATGTGTCTAACATGTGTTAATTATAACTGTTGTGCCATTAAATATGCACATTTTCTTCTTATAATATGAACAATAAAGTCGCATAACTGCTGTATTTTTTATATCCTATTTACAATACATCGCTGTCAACACCAGCACTTCTGTTGTTGATGTCTTGGCAATTTTACGTTCAGTAGTTTGCCATTGGTTTCTGAACGACCGGCTCCCATACCAACACGTTAAAACCCAGCTGTCAAATCGGTCGCAGCTGTATTTCAAACGCAGGTAAGCGGAATTACGAGCCGCGTCCGTAACGTCTTTGCCACGAAGACGGCAAACGCTGTAATAACTAGGTAGAAAGAGTGACATGGCCTGTCATTAGTTGCAAGGTGCTGCATGAAGGTGGTAAAAGCACGAAGATCGAGTCCACTGCTTAAGGTTTTCATCCCATATGGCTTGTTCTCCCACTGCAGAGAGGCTAGCACCTGTCGAAAGCGACTCACAGAGTCCCATCTCTGTAGCTCCGTGACGACCTCCAGGGCTTTCGTAGAAATTGCACTACTGAAATGAAAAACGGATTTGAAAGCGAACCCAACAGTTTCTGAGCGTTAGGTGGGCGGCTTGGCCACCAATACCGTGCTATACGATAGTCATCGCCTACGCCACTCAGTTGGAATTCAATGTTGACTTCTTGTCCTTGACTTTGGAACGTAAATTACAAGTACCTCTGGATTCTGAATGGGCTCACGTGATTGCGGGGGCACTGGTAACAGGGAAATCTAATCAGCACGCAAACATCAATCCAGCCCTAGAAGCAGTTAAACGTGTATGAACTACGCTTGAATTCAAAGCAAGCTAACGACAAAAAAAAAAGATGAACAAACGAACTAACACGCAATCGCATGCATCCATTATACGGTGACTATCTATGGAAAGGGATGCCGTGATAGCGCTGTGACTCATACGCTTGCTTGCCCGCCTACTGGTCTTGTGTTTAAACTCCCATAGAGGTGCAATATTTTAAACAATGAACTTGAGTTTTTATGTTAACCCAGCCTAAATTTGGTGCTGGGAAATGCGGTAGAATGTAAAAATCGACGAGTGTGATATTGATCGTATCATCCATTGATTGCCTGTTGGTATATACAATATGAAGCTAGCACCATATGCCCAAAAAGTGTAAAACAGAACTTTACTTTTTTGATATTTTACCTTATACTCAATACGATTATAATCGTGCAAAAGAATTCTTTATATATTTAATTTTTACTATATTTTTTAAACCACATTGTACATTTTAACCATATTTTTACCCACTTTTACCACTTGTTACCAACACGCTTCAAAGCGAGTAAAAGGCTCTTTTTCTTGTAAACAAGAAGAAACAGCAGAAGACAACATACACTCACAGCATAACCAGGCTTTGTGTTCAACAATTGATGTCAATACTGGACAATGATCAATGATATTCCGTGGCACCCCTCTCTGGGTCTGTTGTTATGAACTTCACTAAAGCTTTTACTAGTTTGGTGATTCCTCACAAGTGCAGAAATTCAGATATCTAGGCATATGGATAACGTCAGATAGTAAACCATCACATGGATAGAAGACAGTTAAATACACACGCGAAAGCTGAATTCTATCAAATGAAAAACATTTTATGCAATACGTCCTTGTCATTGAATGTTAGAAGTCGAGTTCTTGCATGCTATACAGAACGGATGAAAATCCTGGACAATTAGTCATCATGTCATCTCATCTTGTTCCTCTTGTAACTTGCGGTGTCGAGGTGAAGCATAAACAGCGGGAGAGTGCCCGGGTATGGGCTTTATATATCTAGATTATCTATGGACTCTGTTTTCCCCTCTTAATCTTTTACATGGTCAACTTCTTCTTCTAGTTCCATTTGATAGGTAAATCAATTTCTTGTTGCGGTATATACTGTTAGTTTGCAGCCTACATATATGGCCGAAGCATTTAACTTGGTGTTTTCTAATTAAATCTAACGCTGCTATAACCTCCAATTTAGTTTCTGAATTCTTCATTTCTGATTTTCTCTCTTCGTTAAAAAAGTGGCTTAAAAGTCGACAGGGTCTACTTCATTGCACCGGGTTTTATCCCATATGGCTCGGTCTCTTTCCGCAGCGCGAAAAGCGTCGCGCAAAGCACGAACTCCGTAGCTCTAGCGACGACCCACAGGAGTCTCCGAAAAATTTAATTCGTGAACCGAAGGATGCGGCCGGAATCGAACATACAACCTTCGGAGCCCGAGTTAAACGGCTTGACCACTTCGCCACAGATACTCCCCTCTCTCTTCCTGATACGTTGAGTATTCTTCTGAGGAATCTCATTTCCGTTCGTTGTAATTGTACTTTTCTCTTTTTCAGTCATTGTCCAGGTTTGGCATTGGTAGCATATAAATGGTAGGAACAGTTTGTCGTAGAGTGCTTATTTATTATATACTGAAGCGTATTTGTTCTTTTGTAATGGTGCCATTTGTCCAATGAATTGGTTGTTCTTATTGCATATATTTTCGATCTCATCTTCTGATTTGCAATTTGATATTATACTTCCTAAGCATCTGAAGCTCTTTCTGTGTTTCAGGAGGTGTTAATTTAGATTAATCTTTTTTTTTTTTTTTTGGTTATTTGGTTACAGTCATTACCTTTGCTTTACTAATGCTAATTTCCATGTTCTGTTCCTGACACAATTAGTACATCTGCGAAAAAAAAACAACAACACTCAAAGCCTTGGATATGTGGTTTAATGAAGAATGCTGAATATTTATTGGCCAGCCATAATTAGCAATCTGGACATTTTGATGGAGGATACGAAGTGAGCATCAGAAAGAGGCTTTGTGCAGAAGCTTGATCGTTCACGCCAGTCGGCAAGGCACTTGATAATGATGAATTCCTCACAGGTCTAAAAGGGTAAACTCTCCGGTAATGTAATTTGTAGATAGTTGCCTGGTTTGGTTAACTGGCACCAACTCACTTGTTTATATTGTTTTATTATCTGTTAATGCCCATAGTGTTTTTCAACTTGTTCTAGTCAATCCATGATTATACAAGTCACTAACGTTTCGCTTCATCCTTGTTTCGTTTCAGACTTCTATGCTTGAAAAGGTGCACGCGCTGTAATTGCGTTTCGAGCACGGGTTACGACAACTGGCGCTGTACTGAACTTGGTCTCATGTTCAAGATCAATCAATCAATAAAGTACTGTTTCCACAATGAAGTTTGGCCGCAATGGATGACCAACGTATATTGTTTCTGGCAGTGCAATTCGAATGACTGCTCTTCGCTCACTCTTCATTAAAACCCAATTTGTATCGTTGCCTGCATCTTACTCGCGCGTCTTTCGCTTTGCTGTCCATTATGGTTATTATAAGAGTATCGTGGCCTTAAAACTTGGCCACAAATTCGACGTGTCTTTATTGTACTTCTTCAAAACACAATTGGATGGAAGACGTATCACATAGATAAAGCAAAATTCGCCATATTCAAGGATTCTCTTTACAAGAATGAGGAATGTCAGGAAAAATAAAACTATTACGTGTACACAAATTAGATTAACAAAAAGACGTCTTGCTTCCTTTTATGTATGGATACTATTACTAATATTGGAAAGTAAGTAATAAAAGGATTAAGAAATTGAAGGCATTGAAGAAAAGACATACTGAAGCATTGACACCTGCAGTGGTTACTAACACTCATAATAATAATAAAGAAAAGACAGATGAGATGTATAGGACTTGTCAACGGCAGGGGTGAAAGGGAGGAATGTGTCTTACGTAGTAAAATCCTTTGCAAGTGAGGCAGAGACATAACGCGAAAGATGTAAAAAAAAAAAAAAAGCTTACAATGGGATGAAAAATAATAATATAAACAATAGCATGCTTTCGACAAACCATAACTTTACATCCGTTGCAATCTCTCAATGCTTGCTAAACTGCGGACATAAAGTTAAAAAATCAAAGGCGTTTCATATACTGTATTCGACAACAATAAACGATTACTCAATATGCCGAGGCGATTATTAGTTTAAAACCTGTTTTGTACAGAAAGAAAGATTTGATAGTGACTTTGCGATTACCATGAGGATGAGGAACTATCCACATTCGAATAATATCAGGCAAACAATTTGATTAATCTGTTCACTTCATATGATATACAGGGTGTATTTTTAATACTAGACTTAGATGGATAGGACATCTTAGGAGGATGGATGATGGTAGAATACCAAAGGATAGCTTTTTTGGTGAATTACAGATGGGTAAGAGATCTCAGGGTCAGCCTCTACTACGATACAAAGATGTGTGTAAGCGGGACATGATTGATACAGGCATTGATAATGCACATTGGGAGCAAGTCGCCGCTGAACGTGTTGCATGGAGGGCAAATATCAGAAATGGAATAAAGTCAAAGGAGAAAATTATTGCAGAAAAGTCACACATCAAGCGTTTGAGACGTAAGATGGTGCATGATGGTGGAAATGACCACGTGTTCACATGCACCCACTGTGAACGGACATTTACAGCGCAAATTGGCCTTATCAGTCACACTCGCTACCGCCATAGGTAAAAGTTATTATGCCTTTTTAAAGCACAAACTATCGTCTGTCAAGACGGCAAGGTGCCAATGAGTGATTTTTAATACTGTGCAGTGTTTGAAAATATTACCGTTCCAAGTTTTGCATTTACCTATTATGTTACATTAACTCCACAGAGGGTGAATATCAATCTTAGAATGGCAGTATTTTCAAACACTGCACAGTCTTTAAAAATACACCCTATATAACTCTGCACGGAGCACCTGGCAAGATGCAGCGAAATATGAATGGCAAAACATTGTGCAGCCTCTCTGTTGTGGCTTCTCTGCTGAAATTCTCTAAAATAATACACTATTTTGTGCATCAATGTCTTTAACATTTCAAATGACAGATGGCACTGGAATGTCATGATCACAGCTGATGTCTGCTCCTGACCCGGCTCCCGAAGAAGAGAAACATGGTCACATTTTCCCAGGAGAGCAGCATGGTCGAATGGATACGAGCGTTCGTTCTTAAATATCCGGTGCTGTGATGTCTAAGTAGCGGGTTAAACCTCTACAACCTCTGGTTGACTGCCACTGCCATCGACGATGAACTGTATTTTCGTGGACTGTGTGGGTGAACATCTAGGAAAAATCCAGATAGGAAAATGACTGCCGATTCCATCAGAGATAAACTGGATGTTTCGTGGGGGACTATTGTGTTGACATTCTGGCGGCGGCATTATGCACAGTGTATCTGTGCGGGCTGTTGTTTGTCGATACTCCTGTCTTTTCCACTTTTCACATTGGGCAGTGGGGAGCGTTTTGTGTGAAATTCACTGGCACAGGAACGGAGCATAATGGGGATGAACCGTTGCTGTGAAGTTGGAACCGTGACTAACTAACTAACTAACTAACCTCTACACCGGTCAGTTGGACTAAAATGACTTCTCGTCCATGACTTAGGAACGTAAGTAACAAGTACCCCTGAACTCGGAGTGGGTACGAATGATGGCGAGAGACACTGGTAATAGGGAAGGCTAATCCACACGCAAACATAAGCCCGGTGTAGTAGAAGTGCTAGCACGTGCATTTAAAGCGAACGAACGGAAAGGGAAAATTCATAAAAAACACAACAACATTTGCCCAGACGTTTTGCTTCCACATTTGACAGTTATTGGATTCCTGTTGCTATCTCTTGACCTTTTTCAGGTGTTTATCTACGCGGACGCTTTTTGATAGTCCATTGACCTACTTTTGCACCTCTTCTCGAAAACGACGCGACTTCGAGTATGTTTCACGCCACCTTCACCCACATTAGCTGTTTCTTTCTAAAGCAATTCACTATTTGTGTGCAGCTATTACCCATATACCAATATTATACTCATAAATCGTCATTTTCATCATCATCATTTTTATCATCATCATTTTTCTCAATATCATGATCATCATCATCATTTTCATCAACATCATTACCATCCTGATCTGAACCAAATCAAATCAAGCCAAGCCATTTTTAGACTTGCTCACGATCCTTTTGATTTTGCAGCTACAAGTTTCTACTTGGTGAGGTAGTCAGTCTCACTCAAACTCATCATAGCCGCGTCTTCCGCGACAAGCAAGGTGGTGTAACCTTATGTTATTATTCATTGCTTCCCCTTTGGGCCCCTGTCACACACGGATGATTGCCCATGTGTACACAATAGACATTTGTTAACTGATTCACTGCCAAACAAAAAGTAGGTTTAGACCAAATATAGTACACAATCAACTAAACAAGTATTAGAATGTACATCCCCGTTCACAGAGCAATGAAATTACCGAAGATACTACGAAACAAATAATTAACACGGTGACCATAGTGTGGCGATATACTGTATCATCCTTCAATCCAAATGGGAGGTCACATGTAGCAATATATTATTCGTCGGCACTGAGTCGGTTAATGTATTTGGGCATGCAGCGAAGTATATTTTTAATTGTAATTTAGTAAACGGATCAACATCACGGCACAAGGGTGTAACACATAAGTGTTCCGTTCTACTCCTAACTCAAGCCTGATTCCGGAAAATCTTAGCTCAGTGCACGAACACCGTAGCACTGGCGAGGATCCTGAAATACTTTGGGTAGATTTTTACCTCAAAAATGTGCTCGGGCAGCGCCGTTAGGCTACTCTTTTTCGATTTCCAACTGTCAAGGTTTTTTTTTACGTGCGCAACAATATACACGGGCGTCCGATCTCATTACCCAGAGATCAGGGAAAATTTTGTTACTAGAAGTTTACGTGAAAAAATCCCGGCCCTTGCCGGACCTCCAGTACTCGAGGCAGACACCATACCTCGCGACCACTCAGCTCCCCCTCCTCCCCCTCCCCTTCTAGTATTTCGTCTAGTATTGAAAGGTGTGTCTCTTAAAACCCCGCAAGCCAATTTTGGCACTGACAATTTTAAAAGTTCTTGTTGGGATCATGTCTACTGAACTTTTTGTTTCGTGTTTGTTCTTGTTAGGAAAAAAAATACCTGCTATTTGTCTGTGGTGTGGTCGTGTTATCACATTTTGAAGGATTGAAAATACTGGAGTATCGGAGGCCATTCTTTTTTCTATGTTTATGAACAACGAACGGAGAGTTGATTCCTGGTTCTATCAACCCTACTAACAGCCCCACCTCGCGTGCCCTAGTTAGAGATTTTAAATATATTTCCTTTCAGTGTCATTATCAAGTGCCCTGACAGCTGAGAAATGACCGCCTACTCTTATCGGCATGACACACAATGATGATGAATCCAATACACATATTTATCAATGGTTTCTGCGCAATATAAATACAAAACAAACAAATAAAAGCGCGTGACAGAATCACAAACGCAGAGCTCCGGGAGAAAACTAAACAAATACCAGTGAATTAAGCCGGAAAGAAAAGACGCTGGGTAGAACAAACATTGAGTAGACTTGAGATTAACATTACTAGAAATCTTTTGTCTGAACCCACGGGGCAAACGAAATATAGAAAGTTTTAAAACAACACACACAGAAGAGAATTAGAGACATAAATATCTAATATTGGCAGAACACGATCGAAGTTGCACAAGACAGCAATAGATAGGACAGCTTGGGATGAGTTGCATGAAGGCCTATGCCTCGATAGTGGATTGAATAAAACAAAATTGTTTCGTTCGTTCGTTGTAAACTCAAGCGTAGACCATACACATACTAATACTTCTTGTGCGCTGGACATTTTTTGCGTGTTAATTAGCTTTCCCTGTTACCAGCGCCGCTCGCCATCAGGCGAACACATTCCTACATCATAGGTACTTGTAATTTACGTCCCTAAGTCAAGGACGGCCGGCTACGTGGCTTAGAGGTTATGACTTTTCTCCGTAATCTCGTATACTCTCGTCGGTGACGTGATGACGGTGAGAATCAGCAGTGGTTCGAATCGCATCGGTAACTTACGGGGTATGTGAGCCGGCCGCTCAGAAAGCAATGGCAAACTACTGAGCGTAATCTTGCTAAGAGATCAACATACAGCTGAAAGATGCTGGTGTTGACAGCGATGTCCTGTAAAGGATATGCAAAAAAAAAAAAAAAGTCACGGGCGATAAGTCATCATTTGAATCCAACTGGCATGTGTAGGGGTTGAACCCTCTACCTCGACATCAGCACACCGGCAGTTTAAGAGCGAACGCTCTTATCCATTCGGCCTTGTTGCCTGGTATGGTATAATTAGTGAATTAGGATAAAAAGAAGAAGACATCTCTACGTTTATCTTACATCCGTGTGGACATTTAAATTGACCATGGACCAAAATACTGGTTAGCAAATAGAGTAACCATGATTCAACAATGTATCCATGCCACATATGCACCGGACTTCCCTTGTCCTTTTACACCCTATTGTAGAAATGAAGTTAAATCCTAGAAATGTAGCTCCATCTCTCAACACAAACGTTATATTCAGTAATACAGCCACCGTCATGGCACACAAATACTGGAAGCCCAAACTCATGTCTCAAATGTTACCGTCATCTGATTAGTCACACATACTTAAGGAATCCAGTGTGGAAGAAGTCAGTTCAAGATCAGATCTTGAATGTAAGAAGGCACTCGGCAATGTCTGAGAAGAACGTGCCTGCCAGCGAATTCGGTTGTTGTTTACTGTAGGGTGGAGGTAACATGTTCTGGTTAGTCCCCGGTTCTTGATTTAATTAGCACCAGACGGTTTGAAAAGTTGGAAATAGTGGGATGTCTTAGCAAAGGAGTTTTTAGCTTTAGAAAGTGGGTGAGGAGGTATGCAAGGGGAAAAGAAGGGGAAAAAAGGGGGAGGGGGTGAGAGAGATACAGAATGTTATACTAAGAGATGTTTTATAGAGACATATGAAGGAGAAAAGAGTATGTGTGAATAAAGGGAGTGAGAATTGGAATAAGATGATTTTAGAGGCATACGAATGAGAAAAGAGTGTATGTGTGTTAAGAAAGGGGTTGAGAGAATTGGAATAAAAGATGTTGTATAGCAGTGGTTCAGAACTGGTGGAGAATTGCCACCTCCACCCCCAGTTTCGGGGGGGGGGGGAGTAGGGAATTAAGACCACATATCGGCAGGCTCAAATTGGCTTCAGGACCACACAAAACGCGATCATCCCCATTTGTTGAAGTACGTGTGAGCGTGTGAGTGTGTATATATGATTGTGTTTGGGTGTACATATGTGTATATGGATATATATATATATATATAGTGTGAAATGCTTTTGAATCTGCCTGAGGTTTTTTTTTGGAACGTGACTGCATGTTCGGAGCGATGGCAGCTGGCTATGTCCCAGAGTTGACCGGTTTTTGCATTATGCAGAAATGCGTGGCTGCTGGGCTTCTGGTTGACAGCCACTGCCATCGACGATGAACTGTATTTTCGTGGACTGTGTGGGTGAACATCTAGGAAACATCCATATGGGAAAATGACTGCCGATTCCATCAGAGATAAACTGGATGTTTCGTGGGGGACTATTGTGTTGACATTCTGGCGGCGGGCATTATGCACAGTGTATCTGTGCGGGCTGTTGTTTGTCGAGACTCCTGTCTTTTCCACTTTTCACATTAGGCAGTGGGGAGCGTTTTATGTGATATTCACTGGCACAGGAACGGAGCATAATGGGGACGACCCGTTGCTGTGAAGTTGGAACCGTGACTAACTAACTAACTAACTAAACTAACTAATATATATATATATATATATATATATATATATATATATATATATATATATATATATATATATATATATATATATATATATATATATTATTTTTGGGGGTTTTTTCTCGCGTTTCCATCCTTTTTCAGGATATTGCGGTCAACACCAGCATCTTTCAGCTGTATGTTGATTCCTAGGCTGATTACGCTCATCAGCACGCCACGACTTTCTGAGCGACCGGCTCTATACTCTCATGAGTCACTAGCGTGACTCGAACCACTTCTAGTTCTCGTCCGCTCACGTTGACCACGAGAATATTCGGGATTAACGGAGAAAGCTGCTAACCCCTCGGCGAGGCAGCCGGCATATATATATATATATATATATATATATATATATATATATATATATATATATATATATATATATATATGGGTGTGTTTGAAGGGTGGGGAGGGGGAATGACATATTGGAAAATGCGGGGGGGGGGGGGGGTGACATTCTGAACATATGGTGAAAGGGTGCATGTGCCAAACAAGGTTAAGAACTACAGATTTATAAAGAAGTACAGGGAGTACCATAGGAAAATAAGAAGAGCGTAAAAGTGAACGATCTTTCATGGCCATGGTTTTATGCACTTCCAGTGCATTGACGTAGAGGTACGGGTTCGCTCCCTATACCTGACTAAGTAGGACATGAACATTGAGATCTAGTTCCGAGAGCAATAGCAAACTATTAAACTTAAACTTGCCTAATAAACCAACCTAAAGTTTAAATCTTATCGCCACTTACTGTACAGGGCATGCACCATTTTAAGGAAGGGACCAGAAAGAGACTGAGTGGTGGACAAATAGATAAACAATCATAGAAATAGAAAGCGTGTCAGAGAAAGAAAGGGAGAAAGTTACAATTGTTGAGAAAGAGAACATTTAATCACACGGAGAGACAGCGACAAAGAATCATGGACATACGGAGGAAGAGGGAGAGAGATAGAGGGACAGTGCGAGAGTAAAGTAATCAAATTTATAAAGAGACAGATGAATAGAATGCGTGTCAGATAAAGAAAAACAACGAGATGCGGAAATAGAAAAAAAAAAAGAGAGAGAGAGAGAGAGAGGAGAGAGAGAGAGAGAGAGGAGAGAGAGAAGAGAGAGAGAGAGAGAGAGAAAGAGAGATGCAAGATATGGGGGAGAAGAATGAGATGGAGAGAAGGAGAGCAAATGAGAGAAAGAAAGCGTGAGAGAGAGAGAGAGAGAGAGAGAGAGAGAGAGAGAGAGAGAGAGAGAGAGAGAGAGAGAGAGAGATGAGGGGGAGAGTTATAGAATGTTACGTTACATCAAATAAAATTAAGAGGAAGTAAAGGATCTAGAGGACGAGAGAATTAATAGAAGCGATAAGCAGAATTTATATGGAGCTGTTTGGATGTAGTTGTATACGAGAGGGCTTCTAATGAAAACCGTTAATGTGTGTATGTGGGTGTGTGTGTGTGTGTGTGTGTGTGTGTGTGTGTTACTGTGTCTGTGAATGTGAGTATGAGTATGAGTATGAGTATGCGCGTGCGTGTGCGTGTGCGTGTCTGTGTGCGTGTCTGTGTGTGTGTGTGTGCGTGTCTGTGTGTGTGTGTGTGTGTGTGTGTGTGAGAGAGAGAGAGAGAGAGAGAGAGAGAGAGAGAGAGAGAGAGGGGGGGGGTGGGAGAGGAGAGATAATATATTCTGAAAAAGTAATGGACAAATGTAACAGTTTTCGATATAGTTCACCCACTGCGTTCAATGTAAGTCCCCCAGCGCCGATAAAGTGCTTGGATTCCTGTAAAAAAATGCTCTTGGGCGTATGCTAGATCTGATTCAGGGCAGATTCGAATTGTAAAATTAACCTGGACCCTCAGGTTCTAGCAGCCTAATTTGGAGACCCCTTTACACGCCTTGATAAACATTATTTTTTGGTATAAACAATCGACACTCGTAGATGATGGGGTCACTGTCACACTGGCCTCATTTACTTCCCAATCTGAATCGACATGGCAGTCCATGTCAGTTTTGTGAAAATTCGAATCGACCCAATGCAGATCGAACCTCTGACCACCGGGACAGCAGGCGAATGTCTAGCCACTACACTACCGTGACACTCAGGTGATGAATAGATTGGGTCGAGTCTTGGTGTGTTTTCACTCAGCAGTCCATCTTAGATATGACAATTAATAATTCGGAATATGAGTTACTTATTAACTTATGATTTCATGAATCGGTGTTTATGCCTTGTATAAACCTCTAGCCTGATTTCATCTGATTATGCCTTTAAGTTTACTAGTCGATTATTTTTCCACAGCCACGCATACAATGTCCTTTGTAGTCTAGTTCATAATTCGTTGGAAGTTGGCTATTGTTTGTTATTTTTACGGTGTTAGGTATATAAAGTACCCATTCTCTGACCAACTGTCTTTAGTCGCTTTTTACAACTTACGTACATGGTTTCAGTAGAATTTGTTTTATTTTCCGTTTGAGGTCCCAACTACACAAGGGCATACGTTTCTATAAGTTACTTGTGTGACTTTTTTATTTAAAATAACGTCGCAATCAACACCATCATATATTGGCTGTTTGTGAATTTCCAGAGAAGTTTAGAAGCTTCTAGTGACGACAATTAATAGCCCCACACGTTGACGATCCGTATTTCAATGTTTATATTCCCTTTTCACAAGAACATATAATAATATACTGACAATGTAAGCACCAAGTACAGCTGAGTATTTGATTTTTCTCGTATGGTCCTGTATAAATATCTGATTATCTCATACACAATAACATAAAGCTTTAAAAGCCATATGAACACAGCTCAAGGTCGAATAGAATAACAGACACAGGGAATCGTCACTTTTAAAGTTTATGTTACTAAATTACTCTTTTACATTATAACAGACAGGAAAAGAAATGCAATACGACCATAAATGTCAGAAGCTCTGTGTGGGTTTATTGAAGATAAAGGAACAAAGATTTTAGTTTTGACGGTATCGAGGCTCACGAAATGATGCATAATGGTGCAACAGGACCAACGTTTGTGTACTACAGATTACTCAAAAGCTGTTTTTAAAATGAAACATCAACAGTTGTTTATTACTTTGTATGAATTCAGTGTAGCTGGAAAGATAAGATAATACGGGATATATGTTTGAATCAAGATACATTTCTGCCATCGGATTCGGGGCAGAACAAAGCGAATTTAGAGCAATTAAAAGATGTGTTAGGCAATGATATGAGTTTATCACCTGATCTTCTCAACTTCTGCTATAAGACAACAATATCGATTATAATAATAGATTGGAGGTTAAAATATAATGAATCTGTGTTCTTCTGACATTCGGGCATTTATAACATCAGATGGAAGATGTGCAACAGAGATTATGAGCAGAATAGGGAAGAAAATGAAGAGTATCTTATGCAAAAAGTCACTATCAATGAATGTAAGAAAGAGAGTGCTGAAATGCTATATTGAACCAGTTTTGTTGTATCGCAGTGAATCTTGGAATGTAAACGAACAAATTAGGAAGAATTTAGAAGCAATAGAGATGTGATTTTTGAGACGAATATTGCCAATTCCTTGGACTACCAGAGTACCCGATTGCCTGAAAGAGTCTAATGAAACTAGATTACTATATACAACAATAAGCAAGAGACAAACAGTCTTTCTTTGGTCATATGATGAGAAGAGAGACATTGGAGGGCATCGCCACAAGTGGAAGATCGAGGGGAAGAGAGGGAGAGGCAGACCAAGAGAAATGATGCTGGATGGATGGAGGCGTGAACCCCATTACGCCTGCTGGCAGGGCACTTGATGATGATGATATTCTGATGAGATATTTTAATACCAGAGTCTGAAACCAGTTTTTAAGATAATGGGTGAAAAGTGAGAAAAATAGGATAGTTAACAGATAGACAAACTGCGTGCTTGGTAATTTCCAAGACAGCTCTAATTTCAGAATGCTTTATAAATAGTATATTTACATGCAGGTCAAATCGGCCTAATATGGATATGAGAAACTTACATGGAAATTAAAAGCAGTCGGTATGATAGTAACAGAATCAGTCCACAAGTGCCAAATAGTAGCGCCATATTCCCATACATCTCATGGCGTGAGATGCCATTCTTAACCTTTTAACTCATGTTTTTCAATGTGACCTTGTTTATTTCACTGACTCTGTTTTATTCATTAGATTATCGATCAAATGCTGTTTGAACAAACACGTGAAACATAATACAAGCATCGTTACGGGTTTATGGACACGCTAAATAAGAGAGACATGCTAATATAACTCTACCTAATATATAGCCGGAAACCAAGGGACACAGGAAACAGAGGAACACCTAAAATACACTGAGATGAGAATTTGAACCCAAGATGAGTAGCATGAGGGAAAGGGGTACACATGTAGAGAACAGCAGGAGATAGCAAAACAATAGGGTGGCTTGGAATTAGGTGCCTGGGGGTCTATATTCCAAAGGGTGATAACGGACGACACAAAAAACAACAACATATAATAGTCGTGCCCTTGTAATTCTAAGAAATTGGGTGGCTGAAAAGCGAAGACAAGCTAGAAAGGCCGGATTAACATAACATTTATCTGCAGAGAATATTCCATGCCTTCACTCTCCTAGATATTTCCGGGCCCGCATCGGACTTACAAGTCATCTCCGGAAGCACAAAACACCAAACAAGATCTCACGACTATTGAAAGAAGGTTTGGTCTTCATCACTACTGATGGCGAATGAAATAATACATCTTCGCCCATCTTCTATGAGTTATCAGTTATCAGTTATCAGTTGGGGTATCTTCATTGCACTTCGGACATGTCCATAGGTGCTCAGACCCCCCCCCCCCCGCCCCCAGCATATGCATCAGCGTCCGGTGGCTAATAGTGTCAGTTCTGTGTTGGTTGACGAGGCGCTTTGTTTTCCCGATGTGCCTCTCGTGGCTGGCCGTGCCGATTCTTACTCCCAAGTCTTTCATCCTGGACAGCGATGTGGATTCACTGACGTCAAAGTCCTCTGTTCTCGCCATATCTTTGAGGACGTTAGTAACATCGGCACGATCCATGGGCTGGCCATCTACAGGGGGTGCAGAGCCAGCCAGTTTATCAGCTCGTTCATTTCTCTCGACTCCCGCAATTCCCGGGACGAAGATGAAGGTGACTTTACGGACAACAGACTTCCGCAGCGACTCAGTCCACTGTCTACGTACAGATCCAGCTTCGACCTTCTGAATCATGCTCATTGAATCACTTAGTACACACACGTTGGTATAATGCTGTGATTCCAGCCATATGAAAGCCTGTGTAACTGCCATCACCTCCATCGTCATGCTGCTCGTGGTCATAGAGTGGGCACCACAAGATTCTTGAACGGTTCGGCCCGCTGAACGGGCTGTAAATGCCCACGAACTTCTCTGCTGCTTTACAACAGATCCATCTGTATAGATGAGCACTTCGGGGCTATTTGAGTGTTCATAGATGGGCGCGTTAACCTCTGCATTGACAGCGGCAGGGTTCTGCTCTCTGCACCGTCTGTCGAGTGTGATAATGCAGGAGAAAGTGCACTTAAGAGCTGGAGGCACCGGCACCCATTCCTTGCCGGGGTTGATACTGGTAAGACTGCAGACCTGTCTGACGACATCTTCCTCCCGACCCATCCATGATTTGCCCTCTTTAGCCTGTCACCCTTTTCTCTAAATATAGCGTCATGCAGAGGGTGCCGCTAATCTGCACTTATGTTTAAGTATGCACGAGCTCTATGTCATTAGTATGTCTACTTTGTCGGTGGGCACAGTCCATATTCAGTGAAGTTTCGACAAAAGACAAATATGGCAAGGTGTCGCAGCAGCATAGTGATTAGTGCTCTTGCCTGTCAAGTGAATTGTCCGGTTTTATCCACAGAAGAGGTATGATTTGTAAAAGATTAGTTGGTGTTTGTCCATAAATAATGATTATGGCCATTCATTTAATCGAGTGGGGTTAAATGTTTTGAGCCGTGAGTTCTAAGATGGCTGGTGAGGCCTATTTCGGCTCGAAATGTCCTTTGAAAATATGAGCAAAGAATGCTTGACGTTCCAGGAGGAGGATCTCCTTCAGCAGTTGTTTGTCCAGCTTCCCTTTTCATAGCTCTTGCATTCATGTTTGCTTCACAATTGACTACACCGTTGACTAATGATGTACGCCGCGTATTTCGGTTTTTGACTTAGACTAGAGCATTTCTGGTGTCGACCCATTCGTGTAAAAATGGGTATTACCAAATTGTATTAATTTTCTCGCAAATATCCGGGAAGAAATGGCGACGAGGTACGGAACCAGTAATCGAGATTTATGATGCTGTGGCCTAGAATATACGAAGGCGTAACACCTCACACCACAACGACAATATCTGCTGTTGGATTCCTTTACCTTAACATTTGGGTACAGTCGAGGTAGTGCTGGAATGTGACGTAATGAGCCAGCGCATCTGTTGACTTCCAGAACGTCATTAGTTGGAACATTCACAATGTTAAAGTTAAGTTAGTTGCATATCGTTTACTGGACCTCGCAGTCAACACCGGAATTTTGTGCTGTTGTGATCTCTTGGCAAGTTTTACGTTCAATTTAGGCGTGGTTCTAGCAAGGAGTTGGAGTTTGACTTCTCGTTCAGAAACAATGGCCAACAACTGAACATAAAAGTGCCTAGTAAATCAACCTGGGGTTGATTGCAACGTTCTACAAAAACATGCAACATTTATTTCTAGAACAGAGAGATATGTATGGGGACTATTAAGATGTGTTTGTTGCTGGAACGACCCGTTTCGTAAATCCGGCCTTCATGTGGTTTCAGAGAAAAATGCAAATAATACCATGAAAAGACAGAAAAAACAATGCGCAAGTCCTGAAAGAAGCATATCGCAACCGTAAAATGATTAGAAAAATTTTATATAGCTAGACAAGATTTTGTGGACACGTTAAAAGGAAAAGTAATCTAGACAACATCGTGACCGCTTGCAAAATTGATAGGAACAGATCGAGGAGATGGCAGATATATAAATATAGATTATCTACTTGGCGTAATCGAGGCAATAATACAGATCCAATCCAAGACTCATTTGATAGTGAGAATTACGAAACATGACCGCTACGCCTATCGAAATATCCAAAAGCGATGATGATTGATTTAAACTGGATCCATTCAATCTAATCATGTCATTTAGTTGTTTGTCTAGTTCAGAATAAGTTATTCGTGTTTCTAGTGTGGAGATATTAATCAAGTGTCATCTCCGCAATGAAGTTATGCTCTAATGAATCTCCACTACACCGTGCCTTACTTTCTTGAATGTATGAGAGGAAGAAGGGCAGAATGTCAGACGGGCCTGCATGCCCAATTCTTAACCCTTTGAAAATAAAGATTTTCGTTCGTTCGTTCGTTCGTTCTTGTGGTGCTCTCATATTCACTTCCTCCAATTCATCCTGAATGTTATCTATCCATCATTAGCACTGTCTTCCTGTTTCATTCTTCCCCTCCTCCTTCCATCTTGTTCAATCTTTAATAAGCAGCTGTGTCTTGCTTATATGACCGAAATACCTTAATTGTCTAACCCTTTCTCTATCGTTATTATTTTTAAATCCCATCTTTTCTTCCAGTGGTTCGAATCGCAAAAGTGACTTATGAGAGTATGGAGCTGGTCGCTCAGAAAGTCGTGGCGTGCTGATGAGCGTAATCTAGCCTAGGAATCAACATACAGCTGAAAGATGCTGGTGTTGACCGCAATATCCTGAAACAGGATGGAAACGCGGGAAAAAAAAAAAAAAAAATCTTTTCTTCCACTTATTTGTTAGTTTTCTTCAACAACCATGATATTCTCCCTACTTGTTTGCATAACCCAATTTCCATAGCTTTAAATTCCATTTCACACTGTTTATTCATTGTCCATTTTCTGCAAACTACATAGAAATATACAGGTATGTTTATCAGAATTTAGACGTATACATACGGAACTGGTAAAAGGGAATAATTGAAACTGGTTATGTCGACAAATAAAGTAGCGAAGAACGGCCCATTGTCCCTTTAGTGTCCGCGAGGCCACTTGAGAGATCTCAGGCCATCCTACTCCGTGACACTTTCACGTGGTCTTCGCGTGCTCTGCCAACATTTCAAACCCTTGAGACGACAAAAACAAATGTGTACCTTTGTCATTATCTCTCGAATCGCTGATGGCAAAGACAACAAAAGGCTAAACTCCGGCCTGGTCGTGGAAACAAGCGAAATTCTTTTCAGTTTGTCTATACATTATGATACTTGCGTTATGCTTGAAAAATACAGGGTCGGCAGATGTTTATGTTTAACTAAATACTGAAGTTTATATTACCAGGCACTTGTGTTTACTGTTCTTCATCCCCCCTCCCCAATCCCCATATGTAGTAAATACTTGTAAAATGCTTTTAGCAGAAAACGCAATCATTGCACTTCCACTTCTACAGTAGTCTAGAGGTAAAACGAATGTAAAGGATTTCCGTTTACGCAACGATAAACATTGGGGAACTGAGATAACCTGAGACGGAAATCTACAGGTATTGATAGGCACTCACAGCACACACAACAAGACACAATAAACAAGGCCAGTAGCAGGAGAAGACTTAGTGGATGTGAAGTGTTAGGACCATCATATCTTTGTAAGCTGAGTGTACGAAGGAATAGATGGCGAGTCTTTACCTCCTGTAGCGAACACCGAGAGCCGGTATTGAATCACCATCCGATTGTGCTGATACCATTGTCAGCGTAACATCATAACCGTTACACCCAGGAGCCAGTTAGTCACTCAGCGAAGTATACAAACTATGTCTTCTAATGTTACCAAAATATGTGACTTGCTTCTGCAATTGTAGCGTTTGAACTTAAATATTACCCAGGAAGTATTAGAATATCATGGGAAATAAAACTCTTGCGTAACTCCTGTGAAAAGATGAGAGATACTATAGTCTGTTTACTTTTGTCTGCCCCAATATAAAATTCCATATCTCAGTAACCAGCTGAGCGACAATGATGAGATTTAGCATATAACCTTATCATTATGTCCACCCAACCAAAAAATATTTGTTCTGGAGATTGTACAGCAAATTTCAAAATTTGTTTATATGCGGTATATAATTTACGGGTCAGAGATGAAGTGCACATTATTAAATGAATTACGTCTTCACACGGAAACATTAGCTTTGAATAGTTAATTTTCTCGTGGGACAAGGGATTGGCCTTATGACAAGAGCCTCGCGTAGTGGAACGGGGCATTACTGTAAAACAAGTTTGTTAGCGAGAAATCACTAGGTTTTCACCAAAACACCAAAGAAATGTAACCGCTTTCCATGATTTAAGTTGGTTTTGGACCTATCAAAGACATATTCCATGGGTGGGGGTAAATATAAGAAGGCAGGAAAAATTTCATAAACCATGCAACAGACAGTTTTCAAAATAATTGATCGTGAATGAAGACATTCATTTTTGGACAGACTATAAACACAAACACCTTAAAGGTGTTACACACCTTAAAGCGAACTCCACTACGGCAGACACCTTTTTCCGTTTTAATGTTCTTACATTTTATAATATCATGTTTTTCTTTGGGCATGTTTGTTTTGTTCCAACGTGTTTTCGCTTTTTCGTAGTATAACTCATTTTTATTGTATTATTTTTGGAAGCCTGGATATAGTCATTGATCCCCGGCCCCCCCCCCCCCCCCCCCCCCCCCCCCCGTGATTTACGTTTGCCATAGAGTATTTTGTTGTAAGGTATGTACGTACACGTGTCTTTGCTTAGCATCTCTCACATTTTCGCAGGAGTTACACGTATCTAACTGTTTTGATTTCCTATTGTTATTTCCTGCCGCAACCGCTACTTCTCTTATACCATGGATCAGGAAGAAAAAAAATACTTAAATTCTACGAGATTTGAACATGCAGTGAGAATTGGCTTATAAATAGCATATTGCCTCGGAAAGTGGAATACTTTAACCATATTGCAAGCCAGATCCGTTTATAAAGTGGTTTCTGAAAGAAGGGGTGTAATTTTGGACCTGGCGGGTTCGAATACTGGTCGGTAATTATAGCTTTCAATTGTATGTTGTCTAGTGAGACCTCTAGGCTCTCCTTCTTTCTTCTGCTTCAATGAACGCTAAACAATGCATGTCTGCTTATTAAATAAATTGTCTTAGTGGCCACAAAGGGTTCCGCAGTTGATATTTCTGGAAGAGGTAGTCTCTGTGGCGAAGTGGTCAAGCCGTTTGACTCGTGCTCCGAAGGTTGTGGGTTCGATTCCGGGCCGCGTCCTTCGGTTTACGAGTTAAATGTTTCGGAGACTCCTGTGGGTCGTCGCTAATAGCTACGGAGTTCGTGCTTTGTGCGACGCTTTCCGTGCTGCGGAAAGAGACCGAGCCATATGGGATAAAACCCGGTGCAATGAAGTCGTCCCTGTCGACTTTTAAGCGACTTTTTATTTCTGGAAGAAGCGAGCCAAGCACGAAGGTGGACACAGACATTGAAAGACACTTTGGGTATTGAAATGCCAGTGAACTGGCAGAATATCAAGAGTCTTTCAGGCGGGCTATGGTGAGAGCGACGATCTGTAAAATACTTCCTATATTAGCACATTATTATTACTTCCAGCAGCGTTCTATTATTCTCAGCTAAAGTATCGCGAAGACAAATGTCCTATTGACGGCGGAAGTTGAATCACTCAACGTTTGGTCAACAGCGGACATTTGGTTTGAGATTAAAAATGACATTAATTGCACAAGGATATCTTCATAATTGCTTCGGTAACCACCCACATATAACACAAGGAGAATCTCAGAACAGCATACAAACAACGTATCACCAGTGATGATTCAAATGCCTGTACACCGGAATCACACCGGAATTTATTGATATTTATAGGTAGCCAGCCTTGCTTGTCAGGTCGTAGTCAAATATGACTGAGCTACCGTAAGACAGTAGACGGTACTACCTGCTTTCTGTTAGCGCGGAATGTTGTGCGGCGCTCACCAAACACGACACCCCCACATTGTGTCAACAGCGGGTACAAGCCTTTCCATAGCGCGAGGTAATGAAGCCTAAACACTAAATGGCATGGCAGGGCAGACCAGGATCTAGGATCGAAGCTCCGACAGCGGACAGTTAAGAGTATTGCTTTGCTAATCCGACAACATTTACAGCTTGTCTTATTTGAGACGTATTGGTGTTACCTTTTTTCTGGGGTAAATTAGACAGGACGAGCGAGGGATAATGCTATGTGGGCAACACATGGTCCCTAAATTCAGCCCAGGTTTTGTGCAATGGAGAGGTATAACTCCATTTTACAAACTATCGTCTGTCAAGATTTCAAGGTGCCAGTCAACTTGCGTTGAAATTTAGCCAGAGCGATCGTCTACCCTTTCATCTCTGCGGTTTCCAGCCACTGAGGAATTGTAAACATACGGATCTTTGGATTGTTGGCCTTTGCTCGAGATGGCTAGACATTCGCCACGCTAGGTCAGTATTGGAAAGGGAAGAAGTATCATCATCATCAAGTGCCCTGCCAGCTGGAGTAGGCGTTCATGGCTCTCCACAGATCTCGGTCCCTGGTGTTCTGGATCAACTCTGCTGATGACATTCCCCCATGCCACCGTCTCATTCCATGCAGCATTATTTCCTTGGTTTGCCTCTGCCTCTCTTCCCCTCGATCTCCCCAGTTGTCACGTTGTTCTCTAATGCCTCTCTTCTCATCACATGGCCGAAGAAAGCTGTGTCTCACTTTCTTACTGTTGTATATAATGTTATAGTTTCAATAGCCTGTCTCAGGCAGTCGTTGTCAGTTACTCTGGCAGTCCGAGGAATTCGCAACATTCATCTAAGGAACCACATCTCTGCTCTGTTGCTTCTAATTTCTTCTTAATTTGTTCGTTTACATTCCAAGATTCGCTGCCATATAGCAAAACTGGTTCTGTATAGCATTTCAGTACTCTCTTTCTTACATTCAGTGACAGTGACTTATTGCGTTAGATACTTCTTATATTCTGAAATGAGGCTTTTGCCTGCCCTATTCTGCTCTTAATCTCTGTTGTACATCTTCCATCTGATGTTATAAATGCCCCTAGGTATTTAAAATTATCCACTTGGTTAAGAATTTCCCCTTTAACTTCTATTTCACATTTTGGTGTCACTATTGTCTTGGATATCGCCATAGTTACTGTTGTCTTGATATTCAAGGCGAGTCCTTTCATTGCACTCTCTGTTACGACAATGTCCAGCAATTGTTGTAGGTCTGTTGAATAATCTGACACCAATACTGGGTCATCTGCATAACGTATATTATTCATATTATAACCTCCAACTAGTATTCCTGGCGTTATACCACAAGGGATAATTGCAATTACTGTCAGGAGGAGATAAGAAGAATTTATGACGGGAATGCCAAGGAGATACTACTGTCTGCTTGACTCAGCTTAAATAAGGGTCCCTAGCCTGTTTTATGTTAGATTAAGTCTGACTTCAGAACAGGTAGCCAGCCAGCTCAATGTTTGTAGTCATATGCATGATTATTATGTTGGCTTCTAGGAAGGATTTCTTAGTAACTAGTCCCTTAGTAAGTCTCTTAGTCTCTTAGATGGATGGACCGATTTTCAGTCTATATCTGATCTAGGTTATTTCAAGAACTATCATTGTCGTAGGTTACTTGAGTGTTCTTTCTAAGTTCTGTGTTCAATATCATTGTGCTTCATGTATTACTCTTCTGAGAAGTAGAAACTTATGGAAGGCAGGTCTTGTCTAGATATACTTGAGGTGTCGTAGCAGATGCTTGCCATCTCTTTCTAAACTAGACTAGTCTCGTTTGGTGTGTGCATTTGTTGTACAGAATATAGTCAACTGACTATTTATTTTATTCTTACAACAGCAGTAACTAAGTGGTGATTAAACCGGGCAGCCCAGCAAATATGGCTGGTCTGTGTGGTCACTTCAATTAGACTTGTTGTATATCTCATTTTGTAGCTATACAATATTAGTACTCATTAATAATGCCTGATGCTATTATGTTGAGTATCATTAGATGTCCATCTTGAAGTAATATAATGTTTATGGATATGTTGGATGTATGTATGTGTAATTTCATATGAATATACGATGCTAGGAATATGCTTCGTACATATTCTTTTTGTGTATATACGTCTCATTTCGTATACATACCAACTAACTAGTGCATTATGCTATGATGTTAAAGTATCATAATATGTCTAGTTTAATCAATATGTTTATGTGTATTGGATGTTTGATATATTGATTTGTCATATGCAAACCTACCTATATGAAGTGTTATGCTATTGTCTGCGCATTGTCACATTGGCCAATGATTGTGTTGGAAGCAGAGGTGTAATGGTACAGACATTACCCACAACTGGTATAGGGTATATGGTGCTAAACTTTCTCAGTGTATTGTGGGCGTGCGTCCACGGTAATGCATGGAAACCTGGCACAGCTACTGGTCACGGCTTGCAAGCCCGGATGATCAGGCATTGTTATAATACCCTTACCAACCCTGTGAGCTGCTAACCCAACTTTGGACGGAGCGGCTGTATGACACAGAATTTCTGTATTAGCGACATGGACATGGGGCGGCAGAAATGTAATCATTACAGGCGTGTGAGACAATTGAAAAGCCCGTCCCAGACTAAAGACAGTAGGGAGAAGGAGGATGGAGAACGCTGTAGAGCTGGAAGATAAACTTGGCCAGACTGGTCATTGTATATGTTTGTGTTATGATATGTTTTAATTAGGATTGCGCTGATGTAGAACTAGATATAACACATTCTTGATTTTCTTTCAAGCTCTCACAAGGAGCACCTATGTTGTAGATCTCAAGGACGAGTGAAGACTAGGAGTGTCAGGACTGACAGGATCGTCAGAATACCGGCAAGCTGTTTCTTTTTTGAGTCTACTGGAGAGTGGGGATCTGGACCACAGTTCCAGATAGATGAAGTAACAAGTAAAGTTACGTAATGTTTCTCATCACAATATGTTATATGATTTCATCATCCCCATATTGAAAACCATCAGATGTCTATGATTAGTAAATAAATGTTGTAGTATTGTAACTCATAGTTCTCTCGTTATATTTTAATTCCAATTGTGCATACGTGTTGTTGTGTACATTGGTGGGGGTTCACTTACACACCAAGGAAAGGAGCAGTCAGGGAGAAAAACCTGTACTAGGATAGTTGTCCTTAAACTTTAATTCAGACTTAAAAATCTATCCTAGCTAACCTTCTCTTTCCTATACCTTGGCGAATATTCAGCACAGTTCATTTCAATTTTGTAACGAGCCACTTAGAGCTGTACGTTGGATATTCAGGGCTTAATCTGTAGTTCAGCCATATAGATTTTGTCCCTAGTCAGTTTCTGACTATTTGGGGTTGCTCGCTAGTGAATAATATTTTCATCTAGCCGGTGGGGCACCCCGACTTATGACAGATTGGGCTTCTCGTCTGGAATTTGAATTCGGACTTCACACTTTCAATAGACTCCGATACTAGACCCTAGACATACGATTTAAAAAGTTAACTCTTGTAATCTTCAGTCATCAAAATAGACTATCATCAGATGTAGCTAATTTTAATTGAGGAAGTTACAGAGTATAGATATAACTTTTCAAAAGTGTATAACAGATAAGAACTTATGAGAAAACTACCTCATCTATCATTTATGGATAAGTATTATAATTCTTATCATTTAGTGTATCATTCATCATTTAATGATAACTGATCACTTTAATCATAATTACATTGATGTGTTTGATGATTTAACTGCTTGATTGATTTGCTATTTTATGCTTACTTATGCCATTTTCATTATGACATGTATGCAGTGCATTTTAATATTTATTTAGGTAAATATTACTGATTACTGTGTAGTATATCTCTCTCACACTTACTTCACTGCGGTCGCCAGAAACTACTTGAATATTACTTTCAGTTGTCTTTCACTGCTGAGGATAATCTCTACACATTGGTTTAGGTTCTGCTGTCATTGGTTCACTCTTGTCTTTCTAGCTTAGCTCTGAATTTGATAGATACATAAGAGCTTACCTGAATTTAGCCATTAGCAAATATGGACTCACCTTCCCAGGATCTAGATTATCTGAAGGCGCGCACAGATTACTTAGAGTCCAAGAGAAGGTTAGGCATAATAGAGGGCTTAACAGGAGAACAATTAGAAATATACATCAGAGATGAGATGAAAGAGTGGGACATGGCGGAGGAACAGATGAATAAAACAATTGATGAGTTATTTGAAGCAAAAGAGCGTAACAAAACTGAAGAAGCAGAGATTAATATAAAGCATATGGAAGTAGTCAATGCAGAGAAGCTAACCTTTCTAGCGGAACATAAGGTAGGAGATATGGATGCTCACCCAACCAGGAAGGAAGGGACATCTTTGCCAACCACCGCGGAATCAGAGTTAGTGGACCGGGAACTACAGGTTCTCATTCGACCCTGTCCTAAACGGAAAAGAGGGAAGAAAAAACGTGCCAAAGGCACTTCAAACAGTCACAAACGTGATAACTGTTTGCACCACGGAAATTGTGGTCTCACTGGTTCGCCAGTACAGGACCTTCAGGAAAACCACTTGACTTCTATGAGAAATGAATCTCGAGAGAAAGAGGAACTGAAGACAACCTTTAATGAGGTCGCAGGCGGAGACCTAGCCGATTCTCACATTCCCTTCTGTTCACAGAATCATGAAGTGGAATTACATCTGACTGAAATAGGGAGGATGGAAGTAACGGAATCCCAGGTGAATTTCATTACTGCAACGCGGGAAGAATCACTAATTATCAGTTCAGATAATTTGCCTACTAACAGTTACCCAGAGGACAACTGTTCGTACCACAAGATATGTGGTTTAACTGGTCCGCCAGTACAAGACTCCCAGGAATCTCATTTTACTTCAACGAGGGGTGAAACTCAAGAAGAAGAGGACCTGAGGACATCTTTTAAGGAGGTCGGAGATGGAGAGGTAACCGACTCTTGTATTCCCTTCTGCTCAGGAGAGGATGAAGTGGGATTAAATTTGACTGACAGAGGGATGAAGGAAGACCCGGAACCCCTTGTGATCTTTGAGGCTGCAGCTCAGGACAAGACACTAGATCTCAGTTCAAATCATTTACCTAGTGTGATGGATTGCTTAGACAGCCCACCACAGGATTTACCTCAACTGGACTTAGCCCATGAAAGCACGACCAGAGAGGAACATCCAGACCAGGAAACATTTCCAGTTGTTATCTCGCAGTATACCAGTTCGGAGACTCAGGAAACACAGGGAATTGTCATGAGCCAGAATATGGACTCTGATATTGTGCAGACAACATTGTCTGTAGTTGCTAAAGAAGAAAATTCTTTGCACAAGATGGAGGAAGAAACGCCTATCATCTCATTAGCTGAAGTTATCAGGGAATTCCAGCAACAGGGACCTGAAGTAACAGAAGTCAAGAGTGGTTTGGAATCAACACTCTTAGGACTAAATCTACCCTTCAGTCAGGTCGATTTGATAGGAGTAGATCAGCTATTTGTGGATACTTTATTCAAAAGTAACACCACTTTATCGCCCTGGAGTAACTATGTTATTTCTCAAGGCAGGACAACTTGGCACACTAAATTTCCAATTTCTAGCACGGTTTGTACAAGAAACTCTAATGCAGAGAAACTCAGCCGATTAACTGAATATCAGGGGAAGAAACCGCGACACCGAGGAGGGACGATTGTTACGCCCGACTTTGAAGGAGGAAAGCGCCAGTTGAATTTATATCATGGGACCATCATGTGTAACATTATTCCTTTTAAAAGGAAGATATTGATGGATCAGTTCAGAATCTATAAAGGACGGAGGAATATCACGGAGACAAGCTTTGCTGTGGCCAGCTTATGCAAGACCTCACTACGGGTACATCCTCGGCTGAAAGAAGTAAATCACGTGAGTGAATGGTGTAAAACAATTGCTGCCCAGAGGCGTAGAAGAATCCCGTTGATTGTGATCTTTCCCAGAGGGGTAAAATTACAACCTCCTGACAATTACCGGATTTTACCAAGCTATTGCATGGAATCCCGGCCGAAAACCAGGTACAAGGATCTATCCAGAGTATCTTTGGGTTATGGAAATGGGACGTCTTTATGCAGATGCAGGACAATCCACTGCCACAAGGAATATTGGAAACATTTAGGCAGATACAGAACGGAGAGTGCTTAGGCATT
The DNA here is from genome assembly GCA_014155875.1 of Cepaea nemoralis. Classification (NCBI taxonomy): domain Eukaryota; kingdom Metazoa; phylum Mollusca; class Gastropoda; order Stylommatophora; family Helicidae; genus Cepaea; species Cepaea nemoralis. The sequence continues at coordinate 219,628 of JACEFZ010026731.1, forward strand.
ATTCTGGGATGTACGGCGTGCTTTGACAAAAGATTTCTGGCAGAAACTTTTTTTAAGGGGGAAGCTCTGTCGCGGAATGCCGCCTTAACATCCCAGAATATTTTTCTCGGTCTCCAAATTTGAGAGGCCAAATTGAGAAAGAATGAATTAATCACGCTACACCAAGGCTATCTAGTCGTGAAGTAAGATTATTCACAAAAAGCCTCTAGCCATGACGTAAGCTTGCAGATGGCAAGTAAAATGGGATACTTGAGATGGACACAACTAGATAATTTAAATTAGTCTACACCTTGGAAAACTGCTGACCCAGACGGGCTATGACACCACACAGACACATTGGCACCTTCTCGTCCAGGTAGACCCTGGCTGAATCAACAATGAACTGGGCCATTGGTTGAATAAAGGCAATTAACGCCAGATGGAGATAATAGCCATAGGGCGGTAAACAAGCCAAGTCAACTCTGACTGGCAGACTCAGGAATGTGTGAAAACAGATCTGATAAGGCAATTAACACTGGGCCTGTAGACTTTGTACCAGACAGAGAGGAGCAAGGTGTGATGGCCAGGTTGCAGGGATAATTGCAATTACTGTCAGGAGGAGATAAGAAGAATTTATGACGGGAATGCCAAGGAGATAATACTGTCTGCTTGACTCAGCTTAAATAAGGGTCCCTAGCCTGTTTTATGTTAGATTAAGTCTGACTTCAGAACAGGTAGGCAGCCAGCTCAATGTTTGTAGTCATATGCATGATTATTATGTTGGCTTCTAGGAAGGATTTCTTAGTAACTAGTCCCTTAGTAAGTCTCTTAGTCTCTTAGATGGATGGACCGATTTTCAGTCTATATCTGATCTAGGTTATTTCAAGAACTATCATTGTCGTAGGTTACTTGAGTGTTCTTTCTAAGTTCTGTGTTCAATATCATTGTGCTTCTTGTATTACTCTTCTGAGAAGTAGAAACTTATGGAAGGCAGGTCTTGTCTAGATATACTTGAGGTGTCGTAGCAGATGCTTGCCATCTCTTTCTAAACTAGACTAGTCTCGTTTGGTGTGTGCATTTGTTGTACAGAATATAGTCAACTGACTATTTATTTTATTCTTACAACAGCAGTAACTAAGTGGTGATTAAACCGGGCAGCCCAGCAAATATGGCTGGTCTGTGTGGTCACTTCAATTAGACTTGTTGTATATCTCATTTTGTAGCTATACAATATTAGTACTCATTAATAATGCCTGATGCTATTATGTTGAGTATCATTAGATGTCCATCTTGAAGTAATATAATGTTTATGGATATGTTGGATGTATGTATGTGTAATTTCATATGAATATACGATGCTAGGAATATGCTTCGTACATATTCTTTTTGTGTATATACGTCTCATTTCGTATACATACCAACTAACTAGTGCATTATGCTATGATGTTAAAGTATCATAATATGTCTAGTTTAATCAATATGTTTATGTGTATTGGATGTTTGATATATTGATTTGTCATATGCAAACCTACCTATATGAAGTGTTATGCTATTGTCTGCGCATTGTCACATTGGCCAATGATTGTGTTGGAAGCAGAGGTGTAATGGTACAGACATTACCCACAACTGGTATAGGGTATATGGTGCTAAACTTTCTCAGTGTATTGTGGGCGTGCGTCCACGGTAATGCATGGAAACCTGGCACAGCTACTGGTCACGGCTTGCAAGCCCGGATGATCAGGCATTGTTATAATACCCTTACCAACCCTGTGAGCTGCTAACCCAACTTTGGACGGAGCGGCTGTATGACACAGAATTTCTGTATTAGCGACATGGACATGGGGCGGCAGAAATGTAATCATTACAGGCGTGTGAGACAATTGAAAAGCCCGTCCCAGACTAAAGACAGTAGGGAGAAGGAGGATGGAGAACGCTGTAGAGCTGGAAGATAAACTTGGCCAGACTGGTCATTGTATATGTTTGTGTTATGATATGTTTTAATTAGGATTGCGCTGATGTAGAACTAGATATAACACATTCTTGATTTTCTTTCAAGCTCTCACAAGGAGCACCTATGTTGTAGATCTCAAGGACGAGTGAAGACTAGGAGTGTCAGGACTGACAGGATCGTCAGAATACCGGCAAGCTGTTTCTTTTTTGAGTCTACTGGAGAGTGGGGATCTGGACCACAGTTCCAGATAGATGAAGTAACAAGTAAAGTTACGTAATGTTTCTCATCACAATATGTTATATGATTTCATCATCCCCATATTGAAAACCATCAGATGTCTATGATTAGTAAATAAATGTTGTAGTATTGTAACTCATAGTTCTCTCGTTATATTTTAATTCCAATTGTGCATACGTGTTGTTGTGTACATTGGTGGGGGTTCACTTACACACCAAGGAAAGGAGCAGTCAGGGAGAAAAACCTGTACTAGGATAGTTGTCCTTAAACTTTAATTCAGACTTAAAAATCTATCCTAGCTAACCTTCTCTTTCCTATACCTTGGCGAATATTCAGCACAGTTCATTTCAATTTTGTAACGAGCCACTTAGAGCTGTACGTTGGATATTCAGGGCTTAATCTGTAGTTCAGCCATATAGATTTTGTCCCTAGTCAGTTTCTGACTATTTGGGGTTGCTCGCTAGTGAATAATATTTTCATCTAGCCGGTGGGGCACCCCGACTTATGACAGATTGGGCTTCTCGTCTGGAATTTGAATTCGGACTTCACACTTTCAATAGACTCCGATACTAGACCCTAGACATACGATTTAAAAAGTTAACTCTTGTAATCTTCAGTCATCAAAATAGACTATCATCAGATGTAGCTAATTTTAATTGAGGAAGTTACAGAGTATAGATATAACTTTTCAAAAGTGTATAACAGATAAGAACTTATGAGAAAACTACCTCATCTATCATTTATGGATAAGTATTATAATTCTTATCATTTAGTGTATCATTCATCATTTAATGATAACTGATCACTTTAATCATAATTACATTGATGTGTTTGATGATTTAACTGCTTGATTGATTTGCTATTTTATGCTTACTTATGCCATTTTCATTATGACATGTATGCAGTGCATTTTAATATTTATTTAGGTAAATATTACTGATTACTGTGTAGTATATCTCTCTCACACTTACTTCACTGCGGTCGCCAGAAACTACTTGAATATTACTTTCAGTTGTCTTTCACTGCTGAGGCTAAACTCTACACATTGGTTTAGGTTCTGCTGTCATTGGTTCACTCTTGTCTTTCTAGCTTAGCTCTGAATTTGATAGATACATAAGAGCTTACCTGAATTTAGCCATTAGCAAATATGGACTCACCTTCCCAGGATCTAGATTATCTGAAGGCGCGCACAGATTACTTAGAGTCCAAGAGAAGGTTAGGCATAATAGAGGGCTTAACAGGAGAACAATTAGAAATATACATCAGAGATGAGATGAAAGAGTGGGACATGGCGGAGGAACAGATGAATAAAACAATTGATGAGTTATTTGAAGCAAAAGAGCGTAACAAAACTGAAGAAGCAGAGATTAATATAAAGCATATGGAAGTAGTCAATGCAGAGAAGCTAACCTTTCTAGCGGAACATAAGGTAGGAGATATGGATGCTCACCCAACCAGGAAGGAAGGGACATCTTTGCCAATCACCGCGGAATCAGAGTTAGTGGACCGGGAACTACAGGTTCTCATTCGACCCTGTCCTAAACGGAAAAGAGGGAAGAAAAAACGTGCCAAAGGCACTTCAAACAGTCACAAACGTGATAACTGTTTGCACCACGGAAATTGTGGTCTCACTGGTTCGCCAGTACAGGACCTTCAGGAAAACCACTTGACTTCTATGAGAAATGAATCTCGAGAGAAAGAGGAACTGAAGACAACCTTTAATGAGGTCGCAGGCGGAGACCTAGCCGATTCTCACATTCCCTTCTGTTCACAGAATCATGAAGTGGAATTACATCTGACTGAAATAGGGAGGATGGAAGTAACGGAATCCCAGGTGAATTTCATTACTGCAACGCGGGAAGAATCACTAATTATCAGTTCAGATAATTTGCCTACTAACAGTTACCCAGAGGACAACTGTTCGTACCACAAGATATGTGGTTTAACTGGTCCGCCAGTACAAGACTCCCAGGAATCTCATTTTACTTCAACGAGGGGTGAAACTCAAGAAGAAGAGGACCTGAGGACATCTTTTAAGGAGGTCGGAGATGGAGAGGTAACCGACTCTTGTATTCCCTTCTGCTCAGGAGAGGATGAAGTGGGATTAAATTTGACTGACAGAGGGATGAAGGAAGACCCGGAACCCCTTGTGATCTTTGAGGCTGCAGCTCAGGACAAGACACTAGATCTCAGTTCAAATCATTTACCTAGTGTGATGGATTGCTTAGACAGCCCACCACAGGATTTACCTCAACTGGACTTAGCCCATGAAAGCACGACCAGAGATGAACATCCAGACCAGGAAACATTTCCAGTTGTTATCTCGCAGTATACCAGTTCGGAGACTCAGGAAACACAGGGAATTGTCATGAGCCAGAATATGGACTCTGATATTGTGCAGACAACATTGTCTGTAGTTGCTAAAGAAGAAAATTCTTTGCACAAGATGGAGGAAGAAACGCCTATCATCTCATTAGCTGAAGTTATCAGGGAATTCCAGCAACAGGGACCTGAAGTAACAGAAGTCAAGAGTGGTTTGGAATCAACACTCTTAGGACTAAATCTACCCTTCAGTCAGGTCGATTTGATAGGAGTAGATCAGCTATTTGTGGATACTTTATTCAAAAGTAACACCACTTTATCGCCCTGGAGTAACTATGTTATTTCTCAAGGCAGGACAACTTGGCACACTAAATTTCCAATTTCTAGCACGGTTTGTACAAGAAACTCTAATGCAGAGAAACTCAGCCCATTAACTGAATATCAGGGGAAGAAACCGCGACACCGAGGAGGGACGATTGTTACGCCCGACTTTGAAGGAGGAAAGCGCCAGTTGAATTTATATCATGGGACCATGATGTGTAACATTATTCCTTTTAAAAGGAAGATATAGATGGATCAGTTCAGAATCTATAAAGGACGGAGGAATATCACGGAGACAAGCTTTGCTGTGGCCAGGTTATGCAAGACCTCACTACGGGTACATCCTCGGCTGAAAGAAGTAAATCACGTGAGTGAATGGTGTAAAACAGTTGCTGCCCAGAGGCGTAGAAGAATCCCGTTGATTGTGATCTTTCCCAGAGGGGTAAAAT
>JACEFZ010026733.1:0-14245 GCA_014155875.1 Cepaea nemoralis
AAATGACAGTCGTTCGGCTTTCAAATCACAGAGATCCACGCAAACGCCTTTCTTCCGCACACGTCCGTCCAGTCTCAATTCCCAGCCCGGTCTGAGGCTAGCACGCAAACTGCCGACCGCCTCTAGTGGCGTCACGTGGCATGCGTGCGTCTGGTATCGTCGGCCTGACCGCTGGTCGCGTGTCAGGTAACAATCTTGTCAGCCGACAACTCTTGTCCGCCGGATGGCGTAACGATGTTCCTGCATAGCTATCCCATGTTAGGCTCTGACAGTTATGTTGGAAAAATGTGTTGCAAACAATAAAATTGTTTTCTTCACAGAACTGTATCAGCCAGTCTTCTGTGTCGTTTCTGTTTCCCATATCATATTGCCCTACTATCTGCTTATATTTATTGTTTCCAACTTTTTTGTTCATGTCTCCTATGACAATTAGGACCTCTGATGATTTTACCACCTACAGTGTTTGTTGTAGGTCTTCATAGTATTCTTCTAGCTGTTCATCACTATAATCAGTTGTTGGAGCATGTGTCTGAAGAATTACTATGTTGAACGGTCTTGCCTTAATTTTGAGATGTATAATCCTATCTTTATGAGTCCAGAAACCACTAATATTTTTCTCTAATTCGTTTTACTAAAATTCCTACTCCTCTGTCGTGATGATCTCCTCCTGAATTAATGAATACGAAATCATCTCTCCTTATATAATTTCGAAAGTGCAAAGAAGATGGATGATACGCACCACAGTCCCTAGACATGTCCCTACTGTGGAAAGAAATCAATGAAGAGAAAGGCTGTCTCATTTGAAAATGCAGCAGTTTTTCTAAAACTGTTCCCGAAGGTGCCTGGGTTTACTCGACCACTACTGCTGCACAAGTACGAAGTGCCATCCGTTGTCTCAGAGAAATGAAAGATATTTAAATTTCCTGATTATGTTTGTTGTTATTACAAGCACATAAATATGTGCTGTTTATCTGGAAATAAATTAGGAAAGAATAAGATATGGTTTTGTGAATTAGTATTTAATCATCTAGGGAAGCCGATTGTCTGGTCTTAGCTCAAGCTTATAGTAAACGAAAACAATATTTGGAGCTACATACGATTCTCTTTATTATGAGTATATCAATTAAACTTTTCATCTTGGTATACATTCGAGTTTGAATACAAATAGTCTATTATCCAGACTTACCTCAGTTTCTGTCTTCGACTGTACCCACCATTCCTGATTGACTTCTAGAAGAATGTATTACTTATTAGTCTTCTGCGATATCAACATTTGACTTGACCGTATTGAATACTGTCAGTTGTAGGCTTTTGAGTATGTTTTCCTCTGGCATATGAGTAGGAACCTTCTGAAAAGAATATTGCTGCATAATAATTATATTTTCCTTATTGGTGAAATTCATTAATTTCATGACCACCCAGATAAAGATTACACTAGTCAGCAGCCAAAATTTAACGGATATGAATATATTTGATCTTAACTAATGTTGGTATGCTGAAAACGAAAACGACATTAAGATGTTGATTGGCTCTAGTTTTCAAGATATATGCTACTAGTTTATTTAATTACGGTCAATTTATATGGCACAACTGTTGTAGGCGATTGTATACATCCCCTCTGCAATACTTCCGGTACTACATAGCGATGACCTACCAGTTCCTAAATTGCCAGAATCATTTTCAGCTGCTTCCACTGACGAAGAAGAGGTCATAAATTGTCCTGAACCATCAATCTCAAGCGGCCCAGGTTTTGAGCAAACCATATCCACTAAACCACACTTACTAACTCAAAGAGAACTGAATGAACCCAGGACGTGTTGTCACCAGCAAGATTTTTTTTTGCCACCTTTGCCTATTAACATGGGTCTCATGAAAAACCTTGTCAAGGCAATGGATAAAACAGATGATGTTTTCAAATACCTCATCAGAAAGTTTCCAAGACTCAGTGAAGCTAAAATAAGAGACGGGGTGTTTGTTGGTCCACAAATTCGTAAGCTCCTTCCCGGCGACGAGTTTCTTTCCGTGTTGCATGGGAAGAAAAAAGCAGCATGACTAGCATTTAAGTTAGCGATGAACAATTTTCATGGAAACAACATGTCTAATAGTTACAATGAAACTGTAGAAAGTCTCCTACTGAATTATAAGTCTTGGCTGCAGCATGTCTTTGAGAATTCATATTCTGGATTCTCATGTGGATTTCTTTACGTCAAAGTGTAAACTTGTCAGTGAGTGCATCGTGAACGATTTCACCAGAACGTTACTAGCAAGGAGACAAGGTATCAAGGCAATGGAGCTTGTCAATGTTTGCTGATTACTGTTGGATTGTGACAAGAGTCATTAATCGATTGACTACAAGAAGTAAGCTAAGAGAGCTCTAACAGCGACTGAATAATGACGAAATGGGTTCTAATGTACTTTTTTAAAAGATTATATGTGACCTTTAAAAATTGATTTTAGTTGTTCTAACATTTTGTGTTGATATATCAATTAATTAAGTATGTAACCACAATGTTTATAATGCTAACGTTGAAAGACTAACTGTTCACTCCCAGAGAATTAAACAGACATACATTATGTATATTACTGTAAAATAAATTCATCATTAAGGTTGAAAAAATAAAAATAAAAACAGAGTCAATTGGTTAATTTTATAATGTTATATGAAATCTGCATGTCAAAGTCCTCCAAAAGTACTGGAGAGTTTTGACCATTGTAGACTATAACTTTAGGAAGGGAAAATCCCAACAGCACCTCCCCGTGGTAGAGGATGGGAAACACACCCAAGTGTGGCTAACGTAGCCGTGGGGACCGAGTATCCACCGGAATTAGTGGACACCTCTGCAGCTGAGCAGAGCAGGCACTCACGTGTCCTAACAATTGGAAATGGATGTTAAAAGCAGATGTAGAAGACCACCATATTGATGTAGAAATCAAGGGGAAACCACCACATTATCTTCCCAAGACATCATGACCAGATTTGCTGTTTGGTAGTGAATCTTGAAATATAAATGAACAAGTTAGGAAGAATGTTGCGAATTCCTTGGGCTGCCAGAGTAAATAACACCGATTGTCTAAAAGTGGCTAATCTTCTTCTTCTTCTTCTTTGCGTTCATACGGAGTGGTTTTTTTTTCCAGATGCGATTGCGGTGTGTCTCAGTTATGCGTTCCAAGGCCCAAACACTTAGGCCAACACATTCAACTTTAGCGTGCATTTTTGACCAGGTTGCATTCCTAAGAGACTCTCACTGTAGTGCTGCAGCCCACATCCCAGCTTGTCCAGCTGGACCGGTCGAAGACTTCACGGTTAACCCTCAAGGGAAGGCAGGGGCAGTCTATGGCATTTTCCGCCTTCCGGGGAGGCTTCCATAATTGCAGAGCCGACACATAGCGCTCTGGTTGCTGGGCTCACCACAGGTATCGTCACGTCCTGCACATAGCTGCTTACATTCCTCACTTCAATATATTGGGCATTTCGGTCGCAACGGGCCGCTCCCGCACAAACCAGGCAGGTCTGCAGTCGGCGTTCACTCAGCGAGTTTTCGGTTCGGGCATGTGTTTGTCGATGTGCCCGGACAGAGAAGTTCCGGGAACGACGGACATTCGGAAAACTAGCTAGTCAGAGCTGTTCCGGACACGAGCGGCGTCCGGAAACTAGATAGTCAAATCTGTTCCTAGCACGAGAGACATTCGGACAAGACATTTCACTCGGACGTAAATGCGTAGTGTCAATTTTTATTTTGCCACCCATAGGCCGGCACTTTCGACTTCTGCGGGCGTTATTTATGATGTAGCTTTCCTTGGTTTCGCCGCACATTAGACTCTTACTGTTGTGGTGTCGCCCACATCTCTGCTGGTCAAGGTAGAACGGGAAAAGACATTGCGGTCAACCCTCAAGGGAAGGCAGTGGCAGACCATGGGATTTCCCCGCTATCCAAGGAAGCTTCAATAATTGCAGAACAGAGTCGGCACATATTGCTCTGAGACTGGGCTCACCCGAGGAATGGCCACGTCCTGCTCACGGCTGCTTTATTTCCTCACTTTCATGTATTGGGCATTTCGCTTGCCACTGGTCTCGCTAGCACAAACCAGGAACGGTCAGTCTGCGGACGACATCCATTAGGTAAGCTTTCGCTTCGGACTTCGGACCACGCAACGGATTCGCTAGCCAAGCGTTCCATTTCGTGTTATTGAGACGTGTTTCCACCTTTGACTACACTCTCTATGAGTATAGATACAGACATTTCGTAGCCATTTCGTGCGACTGGGGCAATTTCTCTACCTTTTGTACTCGTTTTGTACTCGCTCACGAGGTAGGCTACATGTGCTGCCGGCTCAGCACCTTACCTCCGTGCATCAGTGAGCAATCAAACGGCCAGGCCCTCTCATCCTAGGATCCCTCATATCCCCCAGGTGAGAGCCTTCGGACAAGTATCTGAACTGGGCAAGTAGTGTGCTCAGTATCTCACCTCCATTTTTCGGTAGGTGCGTATCGGCCCGGCTTTCACATCCGAGGATTTATGGCTTAGAGGCGTTCAGCCATATCCCTCGAATAGGAGGGCCCCTATGCCCCTATGCCGTAAGCTGTCCGATATGTAGTTTTTCATCCATCGACATAGCACTTGGGGTCAATGGGGCATGCAATCCCCCCCCCCCCCCCAAACGCGACAAGTGGAGACACTTGGGGGGGGGGGGAGTGGTTAATGAAACTTGAACATTATATACAACAATAATAAAGAGACAAAAAAATTTCTTTGGTCATGTGATGAGAGAGGCATTGGAGAACATCGCGGCAACAGAAAATATCACGGGGAAGAGAGGCTGAGGCAGACCAAGAGAAATGATACTGGATGGATTGAGACTGGCATGAGGAATATCATCAGCAGAGTTGATCCAGAACACCGAAGACCCAGATCTGCGGCGAGCCATGAACGCCTACGCCAGCTGGTAGGGCACTTGATGATGATAATGATGATGTCAAAATCAATCAGACAACAAATAATTTTTGAAAATATTTGACAAATATTATTATAAACATCATCATCAGCACTTTGCATCAATATGTAAAAAGGCCACGAATGATTGATGGCGTGAGACTGGTCTTCCATCTCTTCGAAAAACTTTAGAACCAAAGCCTAATCAACCTCACAAAGAGCTTGACGTGAGTTCTTTGAGGCCTGTGATCAATTGCCGGCCTGATGCTGACTACGTCATCCAGCGAGTGCCGATTAGTCTTCAAAATATGGGTCCAGCACCATGTGCGGTAGGTGCTTTAACTGTGTTATAGAATCATTGTTTTTTAATTAGCTGATCTATTAGGAGATGAAAGAAAGAAGAAGACGAAGAAGAAGAAGAAAAATCGACAATCCATTTGGGTGATGTGGTCTATAATTCGCCTTCTGTCTTTGCTCCCCATAACACTTCCTGATACATGTGTAGGTTTCCTCAATTATCACGTGTCCATGTCTTGTTTGTGAGGAAAATGCAAAGAAATCCATGGACAGACAGAAGAACCAATGATCAAGTACTACAGGAGACAAATGAAAATCGTAAATTTATTAGAGAAATTAGACGTAGACAGTCAAATTTTTTGGGCATGTTATGAGAAGAAATGACTTGGAGAACATAGTGACAATTGGCAAGATCGAAGGGAAGGGACCAAGGGGAGAGCCGAGAAGTGCATACCTGGATGGCTTGGCCACATGGCATGGTCAAGATAGGAACACGGAGCTGATCCACGACTCTGGTTATCGAGTGAGATGACAGAACATGACCGCCAACGCTTACCGGCATGGCACATGATGGATGGATGGATGGATATATCAATTAAATGTGTCACCTTGGTATGCAATCAGGTTCGATTACAAATAATATTACTATCTGCCCTTGCCTGAATGTCGTAAACAGGAAACTAATGATTGCTGGCGTGAGATTAGCTATTCCATCTTTTTGTAAACTTTAGAAACAAAATCTAATCAACCTTACAAAGGGTTTGATGTGAGTCTCTTGAGGCCTATGATCAATTGCCGGCCTGAAGCTGACCACGTCATCCACCGAGTGCCGATTAGTCTACACACTATGGGTTCAGCACCATGTGCGCTATGAGTTTTAACTATATTAAAGGGTATTTTTTTAAACTTAATATGCTCCATTACGAGATGAATGACAGAAGAAGAAGAGGAACGATCGACAGTCGATGAGAGATGTGGTCATCTTTTAGTATAGGTTGATCTGTTAGGCCTGCAAAATTGTTAAACATTTCGATAAGGGATTGGAACACATGACAAACAAGTCGGCAGGGAAGCGTACTAGCCACTGGACTAGCGTCGGCTCCACAGTTATCATGTGTCCAGGTCTTAATCCGGGAACTGCATGTGTGGATTCAACAACATTGTTTTACAAAGTTAGCAACAATAAAGTTATAATGAGACATAATATTATTTCAACATTAGGGAAATAATTGAAATGGGATTTACCGCTTTAATATAATTATTTTTTAAATTATTCTTCATGAAATAAAACATACTTGCTTGGAAACTTTAAGAAACACGTATTTGTATTAGCAAATCTACAAAGTCTAGGTACACGTTTTTATTTTATAAAACAACCTCTTTATATGATTTTAATTCATCAACATCTTATGGGTAATATTCTAAAGCAGTTCGCACCTAATAAATATCATACATGTGTTATTTGGCATTTAATTACAGTTACATTTTACTTAACATATTCTTTGTATTTTTATGGCAGGCACGTAAACGTGTGCCTTATACCTGGAACTAAATTAGGATAGCAGTAGCCTAAAGGGTTGCGAACGTGATGTGTGAGCCGCCTATCACGCGTTCGAAACGTAGTGGTGACCGATCTGGCAGCAGACCGTATAGCTCTGGGGTGTTAACGTGTTGGTATGGGAGCGGGTCATTCAGACAGCAATGGCAAACTACTGGACATAACACTTGCCAAGACATCAACAACAGCAGTAAAATGCTGGTGTTGAGAGCGATGTCCGTAAATAGGACATTAATTCTTCAATATCTTATGGATAATATTCTAAAGAATTTCGTCCCCTAATAAATATCATACATGTGCGTTATTTGGCATTTAAATACAGTTATTATTTTGTTACAATACTGTCTGTATTTTCATGGCAGGCACATAAACGTGTGCCATTTTATCTGGAACTAAATTAGGATAGCAATAGACATGGTTTAGTGAGTTAGCAGTTAAACATCTAGGGCAGTAGTTCCCAAGCTTTTCAAGCAGAGGGCCATATCTACTATTTTTAGTAGTTAAGCGGGCCACAACTTTATAACATTATAAAAGTCGTGCAATATCATTCTTAAATTTCTTAACTTTCGTCAACAACATTCTAAACCTTTAAAGGCCGTCAGTGTCGGTAATACACTGCGGTCATGATTTGGTTTAAAATTAAAAGTTCATCTAACAATAAATTTTTAATCAGTTTCGAAAATCGCTATTAATGTAATTAATTTACAATCGAGACTGTTCTTCATAACCAGTTACTTAAGTTCATATACCAGTTTATCAATGTCTGGGCACAAATCTATCGTGCTCAAAGTCATAAGAGCAAGTCAGGTTACTGTCGGTGAGGCTGAAACGTTGCTTGTGTTTTTATTACGGTCATTGCGGAAAATGAATGCTAGCATCTTTATGTCGAAGCAAAATGACAAATGTATTCTGGGCGAATGAACGAAAGTGTTTAAATTGTTCGCCAGGCAATAGTCCTGGGGACCGAGTATCCACCGGAATTAGTGGACAACTCAGCAGCTGAGCAGAGCAGGCACTCACGTGTCCTAACAGTCGGAAATGGATGTTAAAAGCAGATGTTGAGGACCACCATATTGATGTTGAATCAATGGGAAACCATCACATTATCTTTCCAAGACATGATGACCAGATTTGCTGTTTGGTAGTGAATCTTGAAATATAAATGAACAAATTAAGAAGAATGTTGCGAATTCCCTGGGCTGCCAGAGTAACTATCACCGATTGTCTGAAAGTGGCTAATCTTCTTCTTTCCTTTTTTTGCGTTCATCCGGAGTGTTTTTTTCAGATGTGATTGCGGTGTGTCTCAGTTATGCGTTCCAAGGCCCAAACCCTTAGGCCAACACATCTGACTTTAGCGTGCATTTTTGACCAGGTTGCATTCCTAGGAGACTCTCACTGTAGTTCTGCCGCCCACATCCCAGCTTGTCAAGTTGGACCGGTCGAAGACTTCACGGTCAATCATCAAGGGAAGGCAGGGGCAGTCTATGGTATTTTCCGCCTTCCGGGGAGGCTTCCATAATTGCAGAGCCGACACATAGCGCTCTGGTGCTGGGCTCACCACATGTATCGTCACGTCCTGCACATAGCTGCTTAAATTCCTCACTTCAATATATTGATCATTTCGGTCGCAACGGGCCGCTCCCGCACAAACCAGGCCGGTCTGCAGTCGGCATCCACTCAGCGAGTTTTCGGTTCGGGCATGTGCTTGGACAGAGCAGTTCCGGGCACGACGGACATTCGGAAAACTAGATAGTCAGAGCTGTTCCGGACACGAGCGGCGTCCGGAAACTAGGTAGTCAAAGCTGTTCCTAGCATGAGAAACATTTGGACAAGACATTTCACTCGGACGTAAATGCGTAGTGCCTATTTCTATTTTGCCACCCGTAGGCTGGCACTTTCGACTTCAGCGGGCGTTTTTTTTATTAGGCAGCCTTCCTCGGTTTCGCCGCACGTTAGACTCTTCATGTTGTGGTGTCGCCCACATTTCTGCTGGTCAAGGTAGAACGGGAAAAGACATTGCGGTCAACCTTCAAGGGAAGGCAGGGGCAGACCATGGGCATTCCCCGCTATCCAAGGAGGCTTTCATAATTGCAGAGCCGGCACATATTGCTCTGAGACTGGGCTCACGGAAGCAAAACGACAAATGTATCTCTGGGCGAATGAAAGAAAGTGTTCAAATTGTTCGCCAGAATGAAATCATATGATCAGCTAAAAGTGAAGCAGGCAGCTCCAGAAAGTAACACCTCGGTGCAGAATTGCATTTCAAATCATTTACTTCATGCTGAAGGCTTTGTTGAACTGAACAGGCGCATTCGATAATATATGAGTATAACAACCACGAGCACAGTATATTATCGCACGCTGACAGCGCGCTCCGAGTGCATTTTTGAAACTAATAAAATATATTATATTAAATAACTAGGCTTCGCGTGCCACTTTCTGACATCTAGCGGGCCACAAGTGGCCAGCGGTCCGTGGTTTGGAAACCTCTCATCTAGGGTAACCGATCGTCTGGTCTTAGCTCAGACTCATAGTAAACAAATATCTATTTTGAACTAAATGCGATCTTTATATTATTAGCATATAAATTAAGCGTATCACCTTGGCATACAATTGGATTCGAATACAAATAGTGTTACTACCTGCCAGTCATACCACACTTTCTGCCCATCCGCCTAACTACCATTCTTGATTCACTTCTAGAAGAATGCATTAATTATTTGCCCGCTGGCTTATCAATATTCGACACAACCGTGTTGCCAACTTTAAGTTTAGGCTTTTGAGGATGTTTTCCTGGGACAGATAGGGGATGGACCTTCGGCAAAGGGCATTGCTGCAGGATATTATTTTTCCACACTAGTTAAATTCATTAGTTTCATCACTACCCAGATAAATATTATTATTATCAACAGCATCATCATCCCCTTGTCATGAATGTTGTAAGAGGAAATCTAATGATTGCTGGCGTGAGGTTGGCTATTGCATCTTTTGGAAAACTATAGAAACAAAATCTAATCAACCTCACAAAGGTTTGGACGTGTGTTCCTTGAGGCCTATTATCAATTGCTGGCCTGATGCTGACCACGTCATCCAGCGGGTGCCGATTAGTCTAAAACATATGTGTCCAGCACCATTTGCTCTGTGAGTATTAACTGTGTTAAATGGTCATTAATTGTTTCCACAATATGATCCATTAGAAGATGAAAGAAAGACGAAGAAAAAAACAAGAAGTGGACAATCAATGATGGATTTGGCCTATAATTTTTCCGCCCCTTTGCTCCCTAGAACATTTCCTGGTGCATGTTTTAGTCTAGGTTAACTTGAAAAAATAACCTTGCTAAATTATTAAAACAGACCTATAGGGAATTGGAACACGTGACAAACAAGTCTGCAGTGAAGCGTGCTAGCCCCGTATCTAGCGTGGGCACCACGGTTATCATGTGTCCATGTCTTAATCCGTCACAGCATGTGTAAATAAATAAATGTTTTGCATATCCTTTACAGGACATCGCTGTCAACATCAGCATCTTTCAGCTGATTGTTGATTTCTTGACAAGATTACGCTCAGTAGTTTGCTATTGCTTTCTGAGAGACCGGCTCCATACTCTCATAAGTCACTGGCTCGACTCGAACCGCTTCCAATTCTCGTGCGCTCACGTCAACCACGAGAGTATTCGGGGTTACGGAGAAAGCTGCTAACACCTCGACCAGGGAGACGGTACAGCATGTGTAGATTAGACAAAATGTGTTACATATTTAGCATTAAAGAAGATATCATGGGAGATAATACTACTTTATATAAGGGATATAATTGAAATTGAACACACCGTTTTAATTTTAACATGTATAATTGTTCACGTAATAAAATACAATTACTTGGAAACATTTTTAATCATGGATTAACATTTAGAATACTTCCTGGAACATAGTTTGTCTTTGGTGAAAAAAAATCTATATGTAACATTAGTCCTTTGTTATTAAATGGATAATATTTTAAGGAATGTTCTCTCCTCATAAATATCACATATGGATGGTAGTATCTATTTCACACTGGCACATTTCGGCTTTTTGGCTGATCAGATGGTTGATGACTTCTCTGGATCTATTTTCTACGCTGGTGCGCCTGTCGCCTTCTTTCTCCTTTAAGAGGTTTCCCAGAAAGGCGATTTCTGGTTTCTTTCAGTAACTATATGAATATGGATAGACTTCTGTAATCATTTTACGGTGTTAATTTGTTTCTTATATGATTTGTTCTTTGAATTTTCTGTCTGTCCATGTTATTCTTTGTATTTTCCTCAGAAACCATATTTCCACTGCCATTAAACGTTTTCCAGCTTATCTGCTATTTGTCCACGTTTCCCATCCATATAAAACTACAGCGTCTATGTAGCACCTCCACATTCTTTTTTTCGTTCCAATTGACATAATTTTATTAGTTAGTGTGTTTTGCGTCTTACAAAACGCTACCTTTGCCATCGCGATTCTTGTTCTAATCTCTTCAAGGAAACCCCCATAAGTCTTATGACTGTTTCGGGATAGTTGTACAGATTCACTTGCTTAAGAATATTCCCATTTATGTGTATATTAATTGTTGCATTGCTTTCTTCCTAGTGACGACAATAATCTATGTCTTCTTACAATTTAATTCTAACCCTAGTTGTTCACTTGTACAATAACCGTATCTACTAAATGTTGCAGATCCTGTTCATTGTCTGCAATCAAAACTGCATATAAAATGTTTTTGATATGTATGTCCCACCAATGGTAATTCCTCTCATTTCTTCTCAATTTCTAAAATATATATTCACCGTTTCCTCTGTGGTGCATGTAATTTACGTCCCCAAGTCAAGGACAGGGAGAGAACATTTAAGTTAAACTGACAAGCATATGAAATGAACACACAACGCAGCGGCCACCAGAGGCAGTTTCCAATGCCAGTGGAAATATTTTTTCACACGAAAGATGCAGAAAAATACAATGACCACGCAGAAAAACGAACATGACAGCACTTCAAGAACCAAACAAAAACTGTAAATTCGTTAGAGAAACTAAATGTAGACAGTATGGGTGGGAGAAACTTTGTGATGACGCGCAATTTTATAACTGGCAACTTTGTGATAAATGGCAACTTTGTGATACTGGCAACTTTGTGATAACTGACAATGTTGATGTGATATAAATATCTGAGATGGCAAGATACGTGTCATAATCTACAGAAGAACCAGTCCGGACGAAGGACTCTGATCATCGTATGAGTTCATCATTTCTAAATGTTACAATAACATAAGTACATCATCTTCATGCATCCGTGCCAGCTGGCGTAGGCGTTCATGTCTCGCCACAGATATCGGTCGTCTATATTCTGGATACATTTTGCTTATGATATTCCTCCGTGCCACCGTCTCATTCGATACTGCAATGATTCTCTTGGTCTGCCTCGCCTCTGCCTGACAGCCTCAGCCTCCCACTGATCTTTCCAGTTATCACGGTGTTCTCCAATTCTTTTTTTTTAAATAATTACATGAACAAAGAATGGCATTTGTCTCTTTCTTATAGCTTCATTAGCCTCCTTCAGGCAATCGTTGTTAGTTACTCTGGCAGTCCAAGGAATTCACAACATTCGTCTCAAGAACCATATCTTTGTTGCCTCCAAGTTCTTCCTAATGTGTTCATTTACATTCCAAGATTCACTGCTATACAGTAAACCAGGTTCTATATAGCACTTCACACAAATATAAACACATAGGACTTATAACAAGCTGAAATACCACATGTTTAATAAACTAAAGATAGGAGACACTGACTGATGCGTGTTACTGTGGAACTGGTAATATGACAGCTAACAATTTGTTGCAGGAATGTCCAACATATGCAGAACAGAGAAAAGTATTTTCACCTTCCCCGGCTGCATTCGAGGACAAACTCTATGTTGATGTCAACAAGCTCAAATTAACTGCTGACGTCTTTGGATTCACATTGGCATATGAAGGTGTTAGCACAAGGAGGAGGAGAATCGTACTGCAGAAATGTGTGGTGGTCCCGAGCCATTTAAACTCATGCACTGGCTTCCGGTCCCCAACATGGATGATATGCGGTTGAGCTGTTAAAGGACTCTGGAGTGTTTATGCTTACGGCTACGGTTTGCTTACGCATTTTCCTAATGTTGGACTGGTAGTTCATGGTTCCGTCACCATGCTACTGAGGTGAGTGCGTGGAGCAACAATGTGAGCTGTGAATTTCATGTTGAGAGCTTTTATATCTGTCCGCGGTTGTTTGTAGCGTGAACTACATATTTAGAAAAATGGCGGCCGCCCGGTCGCTGAATTAACTGGGTTGCTTATGCAGTAATGTGTGGCTGCTCGTTTTCTAATGACTGCCGCTTCCATCGACGATAAGATGTATTTTTCGTGGCGGACTTTTGTGTTGATATTTTGGCAGCGGCATTATGTATAGTATACTTGTGCCGGCTGTTGATTTATCGAGACTCATGTCTGTTCCACTTTTAACATGGGGGTGGGGGAGGGGAGGTTGAGGAGTATTTGTGTGATATTCACTGTCATAGGAATGGAGCATAATGGGGCGACCCTTTGCCGTGAAGTTGGAACCTCGACTAACTAACTAAGATGTTCTGATGGCATATCGTTGGAAGTTGAAAGCAACAGTTTCAAGACTTCCTAAAACAAGTATATACGCTTTGTCCAGAGGGGGAAAAAGCAACAACATATGGTAGCAGTGGAAATGAGAGGCCAACAATGAAAATCACAGCAAACGGATAGCTACGAGAATAAACAAGTTTCTCCTATCTTGGGCATGCATGAGAAATAACAGACGATGGCAGACGTGAAATACAAATCAACAGTGGTTCTTGGTGGTCTCCATACATTATTTACTTCGTAGTTATTAATGATCTTAATCAGATATGACTAAGCTACCGTATAACAGTAGACGGCGCTACCTGCTTTCTGTTAGCGCCGAATGTTGGGCCGCGCTCACCAAAACCAACACCTCACATTGTGTCAAAGGCTTCGAGCGGAGGGGCGCATTGGGAGGGTACAAGCCTTATCCTAGTGCGTAGAAATTTAACCTAAAGACTGAAGGTTACGGTAGGGCAGACCAGGCCTAAAGCCTTGGTCAGCAACTGGTCTAGGATCGAAACTCCGACAGGTGGACAGTTAGAGCATTGCTTTGCTGATCCAGCAGCTTCTGCAGCTGGTCTTGTTCCAGATATATTGGTGTTACCTTTCCTCTGGAGTAAACTATGCAGACCGAGAGAGGAATCATGATCGCATGGTCAACACATTGGTCTCTACAATTCAGCCCAGGTGTTGTGCAACAGAGAGGTATAACTCCATCTCTGTTCCCCGCCAGCCATGGGTTGTAGTTACTATGGCTTTTTAGAAGCACAATCTAACAATCTAGCATGTGTTAAATATGAATAAAATGTGGTGGAACTGCGGGA
>JACEFZ010026734.1:0-10000 GCA_014155875.1 Cepaea nemoralis
CGAGACATAATCATCAACGTCAACACTTTCCCTCTTTTACATTACCGAAAGCTTCAACTTATCAGTCCAGAGTATCCACTAAAGAAACACTTATACATACTAATCACACATCTCATCACACTCTTGGTTCTTTCTTTTCTAACACAAAGTGCCTCTGTCTTTCATAGATAGCTTCACAACTTTTCCATGTCACATCACCAAGATACTCCAAACCTTCGTTGCACATGAGCTCTAATGAAACAGTCATAACAACATTTATGGCAACGCAATCTGTGGCTCAACCTAGGATAGTTTCAATATCATCTGAGTATTCGTCAGCAAAGATCCACTTCCCATGGCTGACATCTTCAACTTTCAATACCACAATGTCTGCTACACTAACCTTCCATTGGTCCATCTTTCAACAATACAAAGAGTGTTCTCGAAGTCTAGCTAACATAACATTGCTTACTTTGTCCACATCTATCACACTTTGTCATTTCACAGCTGCAATAGCGGCAAGTCTGCAACCAACCAACAGTGTATGTTATGAAGTCGACCTTTCTTAAAGCCACGTCTGCCTTATTGAGCCCTTGAATACCCTCTACCACATCTTCTAACCGACTTTCAACGTTTCATACCAAATAACATTAACATTCTCTTGCAATACAGAACAACCGATTTTCTGCTGACTAGACAGATTTTCCCACCTAATAGAGATAAATCATCTGTCCCCCTAACCTACTAGGCGCTTTTCTAGACAACGAATATGGTCATCAACCATCACCCCTAGGCAGAACCTGAAAAAAAAAAAAACAGAGATTGGGTTCCTGAGATGAATGAGTTGCATTCCTAGGACTACCAGAGTAACTAACGATGATTGCCTAAAAGAGCCTAAGGCAAATAGAGCATCATATACAGCAAACACAACAAACTCTTTATTTCTAACCCTAACAATAACCCTAACTATACATCAAACACATCAAACTCTTTCTTAAGAGGCATAGCTACAAACCAGGGGGTGGAAATGGACAAAGTTAAATTTGTGTGATTAAATTTTAATCAAAATTTTAAAATAATAAATCGCAATTTTATTGCGCAAGATGTAAGCTTGATATAAGTCCTATACCTAACCTATACCTATACCTAGCCTATATCTGTATATTAAGTGAAGCAAGCAATAAAATTGCGATTTATTATTTTAAAATTTTGATTAAAATTTAATCACACAAATTTAACACATCGTTAGTTACTCTGGTAGTCCTAGGAATGCAACTCATTCATCTCAGGAACCCAATCTCTGTTAGTGTAGCAGACATTGTGGTATTGAAAGTTGAAGATGTCAGCCATGGGAAGTGGATCTTTGCTGACGAATACTCAGATGATATCGAAACTATCCTAGGTGGAGCCACAGATTGCGTTGCCATAAATGTTGTTATGACTGTTTCATTAGAGCTCATGTGTGCCATAGGGCGGCACGTTGCTATCTACTGACGTTGTCCACATTCTCCTTGGATTCCTTTGTTGACGTCCACTTTCGTGTCAGGGTGGGGAATTCCCATTTTCCAATTTATACTTTTCGTGGTGGGCCGTGCCGCCCTATGGCAATGTGCAACGAAGGTTTGTAGTATCTTGGTGATGTGACATGGAAAAGTTGTGAAGCTATCTATGAAAGACAGAGGCACTTTGTGTTAGAAAAGAAAGAACCAAGAGTGTGATGAGATGTGTGATTAGTATGTATAAGTGTTTCTTTAGTGGATACTCTGGACTGATAAGTTGAAGCTTTCGGTAATGTAAAAGAGGGAAAGTGTTGACGTTGATGATTATGTCTCGTGAAATGTCTGTTCAGATAAAAATTCAAGATACGTTTGACATAACTACAGAAGCAATATTTGTTCCTACTTTTTTATAAGTTTACACGAGATATTTATAAGTTTGGTCGAGATGTTTCATGTTTTGGCCAACATTTTGCCCCATTTGGTTAACACATTTTCTTACTTCGGTCAACATATTTCATAGTTTAGCCCATATTTTTTTTTTCTTTTGGTTAACAAATATTCCTACTTTTCAGAAGTTTTGTGTAAATTTTTCTTTACTTGATCAATATTTTTCTCATTAGGTTAACAAATTTTCCTAAGTTGTATAAGTTTTGTGTAACTTTTTCTTCACTTGGGCGATATTTTTCTCATCAGGTTAACACATGTTCCTAATTTTTATAAGAATGGATGAGATACTTCTTCACTTGGCCAATGTGTTTTCCTATTAGGTTAACACATTTACCTCCTTTTCATAAGTATGGTTGAGATATTTCTCCACTTGGCCAATATTTTTCCCATTTGGTTAACACATTTTCCTAATGTTTATAAGTTTGGACGACATATTTATAAGATTAGTTGAAACATGTCTTTATTTGGACAATATTTTTTCACATTTGGTTAACAAAGTTTCCTATTTGTTATGAGTTTGGACGAGAAGTTTCTTTACTTGGTCAACAGTTTTCACCTTTGGCTAACAAATTTTCATACATTTTAAAAGTGTGGCTGTGATATTTCTTTACTTGGCCACTATTTTTCATCTTTGGCCAACAAATGTTCCTACTTTAGTCGATATATTTTCCTACTTTGTGTATGTTTGGTCGAGACATTTGAAAACTTGGTCAATATTTTTCCTAATTTGGGTAACACATTTTCTTATAATGGTCGACATCTTTATAAGTTTGTCCGTTGTTTTTCCTATTGTATTACTTCGTTCGGCATGTTTCTTTATTTTACTAGCATGTTTTCTTACTTTTTATAAATTCGGATGAGATATTTCTTTACTTGGCCAATATTTTTCACATTTGGCTAACAAATTTTCATACATTTTATACGTTTGGACGAGACAT
Source organism: Cepaea nemoralis (assembly GCA_014155875.1). NCBI lineage: Eukaryota > Metazoa > Mollusca > Gastropoda > Stylommatophora > Helicidae > Cepaea > Cepaea nemoralis. The sequence goes on from JACEFZ010026734.1 coordinate 2,864, forward strand.
CTATAAGATTGATCGATATTTTTCCTATTTGGCTAATATGTTTTCCTACTTGCCCAATATTTTTCACATTTGACGAAGAATTTTCCTACTTTTCATAAGATTGGTCGAGATATTTCCTATTTTGGTCACCATTTTTATTTAGTTTGGTTTCCATTTTCCCTACTTTTTATAATGTTAGTCGAGGCGTTTCTTATTTTGGCCAACTGTTTTGTCAGTTTGGCTAACAATTTCCCTACATTTTATACGTTGTTCGAGACATTTCTTATTTTGGCCAACAGTTTTGTCAGTTTGGTTAACACTTTTCCCTACATTTTATAAGTTGGTCGAGATATTTCTGTATTTGGCCAACATTTTCATTAGTTTGACTAGTCTTTTTCCTGCTTTTTATACGCTTGGTTGAGATATTTCTTATTTTGACCACGAGTTTTATAAGTTTGGTTAACAATTTTTCCTACATTTCATAAGTCTGGTTGATATATTTATGTATTTGACCATCATTTTTAATAATTTGGCTAACATATTTTCTTATATCGGTCGACCTTTTTATAAGTTTAGATGAGATATTTCTTTACTTGGCTGAAATTTTTCATCTTTGTGTAACAAATTTTCCTACTTGGTCCATATATGTATAAGTTTGGTTGAGATATTTCTTGACTTTGCCATCAACATGTAACACCCGCTCACCACATGACACTCATATATACCTTCATCATTAAAACCAACAAATGAACGCACTTATAATACATATAACTGTTTATTTTACAGTATTTCCAGCAAATTTTACACAAAAAATGAACAAGCGTAATGCCAGTATACAAAACGGATGGTTAAATATGGGATGTTATATCTAGTATGATCATGCACAGTTGTGCCCAACGTGGGTTATAAAAGGGTGGTTATTTATTAAACAAGCCAGAATTCTGGGATATGATAGAGATAAAAACATATAGCTGGAATCGTCTCTGTAGTGTATTTGGTATTTGGACGTTGTTGCATAGCGTAGGTAAGAACGTCATGTTCGTGTACTATTTTGATAAAATCGTCAAACTCTTGTCTATTTTTGATTAGCTGTGGAAGTTCTAAGACAGAAGCATTATTTGAAGATGCGTGAAACATTCGAAGAGCGTCTGTTTCGCTGTGCCTAAGGACTATATGATAACTAAAGTTGATTTTGAATATGCTCTTTTGAATGGTAAAGATCTTGTTCAAGGTAGATACCCAGTCTTTAGGGTGGATTGTGTGTGGGCTAATATAAAATGTATAGACAGACATATATTTGTTTATCTTGTGATGTGTTTTGATACTACTCCAGTTGTCGGTGTATACTTGTCTAATATCATCTGGAAGAGTGTGTAAAGAAGCCGCTTCATCCTTGGGTTGTGTGTCACTGACTGGCTGGGAGTTTTCGTCTTGTTTAGTCTTCTTCTCGGTGACTGCCACATCACTATTAGTAGCCACATGTCTCTTACGTAGTGTTGCTGAAGCGGGTGTTGAAGCGTCTGCTGGTATTACACTGGGTGATACTCCTGGTGTAGTGTGTTCCTTTGTAATGTGGCGTTGTAGATTGTCTTTTCTGTTAAGCTTATGACCACAAGTGTGACACGAATACACTTGCTCCTTGGTACTGTGACTGGTCCGAGTATGGCGAAGCAGACTGCGCCTTTCAGTGAAACCTTTCCCACAAGTTGCACATAAGTGGTTCTCAGATGCTTGCCTAGTTGACATCTTTGTATTTTTAGGCATGTTCACTAGCGACTTGATACTGGGACAAGCAACCGTCGACTTGGCACACGTTCACAGCGAGGTGGTGAATATAGCGTTGAATATATTTAGTTTCTATCTTTCACCAAAGGTAGATAACACGATGTTGGGTAGATAGGTAAGTCAAATACTCAAACAACAAGATGTATTATTCACTAGTCTAGTAAACCGTTTCAATCCCGAACACTTTTTTCCTCGTCTTTGTTTCAGGCGCCGATGACCCCTTTGCAGATAACGTTGTAAACTATGGCAGAATAATGAGGTTGCTTACACTTCGGATGCGCCTGGGTAAGAATCTGGCTGATAATTCTTACAAGGCAGTTGTGAATGTCCAAAAATTGGAAGAAAGAGCCGCAAAAGCTGTAGGTCCGTATATGGCTGATAGTCCGTGGATACTGAGACAAAACGGTAACTGGCAAACTTTCTAAACTTGAAGGCAAATAGTCATTGAATAATCACAAAACTGAAGATCCAATCTTTCGTCGTTCTTGTGTACATCACAAAGTGAGTGAGAGGTAGTGAGTTGGATATATATTACATACAGTAAGCCCCGCCTACCGCATAGGTGCCAGCCAATCAATGCTTGTCTAACATAAAATGTGGGTCAATTCTAAGACAATTACCCTGATTGGTTGTAGACCACAAGTGAACAGCCAATCAATGCTTGTCTAACATAAAATTGGATCAATTCTAAGACAATTACCCTGATTGGTAGTATACAACAAGTGAACGAAGGAATGTAGTGGTATGCAAACAGATCAGATGCTGATACTGTTTGTGATATCTCCTACTCATACCACCTGTTTTAACTGAATAAGGACACATACACCTAACCCATAATCCCCAACCGCCACATATGAGAAAATCGATTGAGTAGTGCTTTTGATTTCTGTGGATATTCCGACAATAGGTGTTAATCCTTTAATCCCCTTCCAGCCTTTATATGAACCTTTATTAATATCACGAACTATTTGCAGCCATGAAGATATTAGTAATATCAATACCCCATCTTTGTCATTACGACGACGATAAGCCCCTGGATTAGCCGTTATGAAAATGAGTATTGATTTTTGGCAACACCTGTTGAGGTTAAGATTATATCATATTCTAATAGTTATGTTATATTTTGTAACGCATAGGTACATGAGTGAAAATTTGATGCCTGTGTTTTTTCATCAGCTGTGGGACTTGTGGCTGCGGCGACACGGCCGGACAAAGCGGCACTAACCCCTATAATCAACTAGACACCCACATGTTGATGACTGGCAATTTTACCAACGACAAAGTACCGAGATTCGAACCTGTCACTTCCACAGTGTCTGGGCTACCCTTAAACATAGCCGGGTTAATAACACCAGAGCTCTCCATCACAACTAAGTAACAAAAACATAAATATTTCTTCTACCACTAGACCTCCCCACTGGGGTTCGAACCTGATGATAGTGTTCGGAAGCATTTATCTAGTTACTCATCCACTCACCCCACCCCTTAACAACGAATATCACAAAGTCATACCCATTAAATGCAATAATACCGGTCATCTTTACTTTATTAAGGTTTTCATTTTTAATCTGTATGATGATATTGTTTAAACCACTACGACCCTCTACGGCTCACTAGTAACCGCTACCCACTCCTTAACACCGACTTTCGCTAAGCCATACCCATTAAAATCAATACTACTGGCCATCTTGACCTTTGTAAGGATTTCGTTTGAAGCTCTAAAATGATATGATGATAGTGTTTCGATGCAGATATTTAACTACTCGGAAACTCAACCACACCTTAACAACAAATAACACGAAGTCCCGCCCACTACAACCTACGATAACAGGAATAATTAAATTTTAATTCTTTAAAAAAAAAAAAAGTCTCAAGAAGGGGAGGTAATATCACAAAAACAGACGATTATTTACTCCTGAGTTATGTCCCGCACCTCCTTCTTTGCGCTTACTAAAACAACAGCACCTACCGGCACCTCCTTCTTTATTCTTAGTAAAATAAGGTGCACACCTTCTCCTTGGGGGGGGGGGGGGGGGGGGGGATAGACCTTCCTATATAACTACTCAAACCTTCATGTAAGGTTCAGAGGGGAAATAAATGTGCCTCAGCTTTAACCTGCTGTGGGTACCTGAACTGTTCACCTGTTACATGTTGTAGGCCTAAGTACATGGAGGAATAGGAGGCCAGCCTATCCGTACAGTGGCTAAGGACGAACTCTTGCCCGAGCTCATGCTATTGTTACTGTAACGTCCCAAACCGTTACACCTATTCGCAATCTATCAGATCCATCGGACTAAGTAAAAAGCAATATGCAGGCAAATGGGTTTTGAAGAAGCATAGCACAGAGAGATGTGAAACAGTGGATCGGTGCCTTTCGTGCTTACAATGATGCATAGCAAACTTAAAAATACTTCTTATAGTGTGCACAGAACTCGTTTATGTGAACACGTTCCCCTAGTCGTTAGAAATGTTAGTGATTGGTTCAATCTGGGTGTAAACGGTGTAGACAGAGGCAAATCTGGAAAAAGAACTTACTTAGAATTTAGAACGAAAACATCAAACAATATGATGTGTAAGCGAAAATCTTCAAATTAAAAGAGCTGACAAGTTTTCTGTTGGCTACGCGCAAATGGGTATATATAAGTTCTCGGTGTCCTGAATCCATTCTACTGCTGGCATTTCCCCACGCCATTGTCTTCTACCATCAAGCGTAAGTTCTTTCGCGCCGAATCTGCCTCTTCTGTCGCCGATCCATTAAGCGTGATGAACTACTCTCAGTGTGTATCTTGTGCATATTAAAACCGCGTTAAGCAAATATTAAAATCAGGCGACACAAGTACAACGTATTCATGAATGAGAGATGGAGAGTCTCAATATGTTTCATATTTCACGCCACGGAAATAGTTAGCCACATATATCAGTAGTCTGATGTTTGTTGAGAAACAGTTTTATTTAATCAGTTAATGGTAAGGGTATCTTTTACAAATAGCCCTGCTTTCCAGGCGGACCAAGAGTACAACTATAAATAAATAAATTTTGCATATCCTTTACAGGACATCGCTGTACAACAACAACATCTTTTAGCTGTATGTTGATTTCTTGGCAAGATTACACTCAGTAGTTTGCCATTGCTTTCTGAGCGGCCGGCTCACATACCCCGTAAGTTCCCGATGCGATTCGAACCACTGCTGATTCTCACCGTCATTACGTTACTCTACGAGAGTATACGAGATTACGGAGAAAAGTCATAACCTCTAAGCCACGAAGCCGGCAAGAGTACAACTGGGACCATGAAATATTCTGAGAATAAAGACAGCCAGAGGTGATACTGCCCACATCACTCATCGGGTATCGATTGGTCTATAAATATTTGCGGCTAGCATCATATACCCAATACATAATGCGTTTAAATAGTTATCTGATTCAGTGCCCAAAAAATAGTACGTATGGACCAAACATGGTACACAATCAAATGAACAAGTATTATAATGCAAAAATACATGTTCACTCTTCATTTAAATTGCGGATGATTCACGAAACAAAGCAAATAACACGATGACCTTAACATTAGACCCATGTGTATTTGGGGTTCATAGACTTATGCTAGATAGTTTGCTTAGAATGTTTGTGATAACTATGTGTGATGATGTTAAACCTCTGTGATATGTAAACCAGTGCGGGCTTGTTAAACCCACTGCGCCAACGCACTGTATATTGAAATACAATAAATGTTAGATATTATATTTAACGGAGTTATTGTTGCCTGTGTGAGCCCGAGCTCAGATACCTAGACATCCAACACGCTGACAGGCTATATATCGTTTTTCTATCCAAGTAGGAGGCCACATTTAGCAATATATTATCCCTCGGCACTGAATCAGTTAAAAAATAGCACCCAATCAGCCTCAAACCGTGCTCTGCGAATTGAACATCTCACACATATACAGGCCAACGTTACGACCCAAGTCTTTGTAAACTGTACAACAGAAACAAAACGATAAACAACGAATAAAACAAACTTATTGCTGATCTTGAAATCCAGAGATAGTCCGAACTACTAAACTGGGAACGTAACAGACTACCAAAATTTTGATCAGTAACAATTGTGGCCAGTCTCCGAGGCAAGGGATTTACGGAAGCGATTCGTTAAGCCCGATTACCCTCGTTCGATACACAGCAGCGACCAATTTAGCAGCAGACTGTGTTGCGCTGGGCTTAAGCGAGTTGGTATGGAGAGCCTGTCGTTCAGAAAGCAATGGCAAACTACTGAACGTAAACTTGCAAGATATCAACAACCGCAGTAAAATGCTGGCGTTGACAGCGATGTCTTGTAAAAAGGATATGGAAACAAATTGGGAGGGGGGGGGGAGAGGGGGATTTCTTGCTGTTCTACTGGGGTGCACAAAGGACACACCAAGTATCTGCATGAGGCATATCCTGGCGCTACCTACAATGACGGATAGACATAGGGTCCTTCAGGCCAAATGGTACCTGAGAGTTGCCGCAGACAGAGATCACCCTGCTGCATTCAGCAATGGATATGGTAAAGGGTCATAGGACTAAGACGAGGCAGGTCCTGGATGGCACAGGCAAGAACTTTCTATAAGTCAGGTGTGTGATCTAGAGACCATCAATCGTGAAAGAGAGTGGGTTGAAGTTCCGGGTGACATGACGGACTGGCACAATGTAATAATAACACTGGGTCGTGAGAGCAGAGAATGGGCAGCGGGCTGCACTGAGTTTGAAGTGCAACAGCTAATCCAGAGGAACACACATCAAGGTGACATAGTCATCTACACAGATGGGTCAGTGGTGAGAAACAGACGTAGTAGCTGGGGCTTTATTGCAAAGGCTAATGGGCGAGTCTTGAAAAAGGAGAGCCTGGCATATGAGACTACGACCTCCAGCATGAGAATGGAGGTGGAGGCAGTAACAGAGGCATTCTGGTGGCTAGAAGAGACTACTGCAACACACGTTGTGTTCATTACGGATTCAAAGAATATGCTTAGCAAGGTGGAGAAAGGAAGGTTTCGTGTGGAATGGCTCTCGCCGCTTCAGAGGTCACAGATTGTGAGAATTGTATGGATATTTTGCTCTGGCCATGCGGGTGTACGGGGGAATGAACAGTCTGATATGCTAGCAGGGATTGCACCTCTTGGTGGTATCTTGCCTATGGACAAGGGGGAGGTGGTCGTGCGCTTGTGGGACCAGGTGGAGAAGGCAAAGGAACAGATTGAGAACCCATATGTGGAAAGAATGAGATTGCGAGGGATCGACAGGAGTCTCAAAACTGAGAAGGAAGACCAGGAGAACTTTTAATCAGATAGTGATGGTAACGATTAGTAGTATGACTCTTCGCTGGCTGTTGAACGA